>QANU01089464.1:104403-225265 GCA_003254905.1 Nissolia schottii
CCTCCCCCCCCCCCCCCAATTTACCCATCTTGTAAAAAAGTACTAGCATGCTAGGGTTTTGAATATGTTTTGGGCACATTTTTTTGTGTGTAGGGCTTATGACAAGGCAGCAATCAAATGCAATGGCAAAGAGGCCGTCACCAATTTTGATCCCAGCATCTACGAAAACGAGCTTAATTCTGGTAATTAGTAATTGAAAAAAAACAAGTTATGTACAATTAAATTGGTTATATTTTATTGTTCATATTCACATATGGTTAATTAATTAATTAAATATGGGTGGCAGAATCCTCAGGTAATGTTGCTGCAGCGGATCACAATCTGGATCTAAGTTTGGGCAATCCAAGCTCAAAGCATGGCAATAATAAGGAAGCATTGGGGAATCACACTCTAAACAATGCTCCAACTGATCAGCATATGCCACCTGAATCTAACTGGCGTAATGGGGGAATTAAGCCTAAGGTTGATCATGAAAATAGATTACATAAAATTCATTATTATTAACTCTGGTGTTCAATTTTTTTTGGTTAATCTTGTTTATCATGTTCCATTCAGCTGGTGAATATACTACCAAAACCATGTAGTAGAAGCAACATGGAGAGTGAAGCCTTGAGGCTCCTAAATCAAACACACCTTCAATCTCCACCTTCTTCTTCTTCTTCTTCTTCTAATCATGAAATGCATAGATATGGTCCGTACAGGTCGCCTGTAGAGCCTCCAATGCTTCACGGTTTTTCACATCTTCACCCACCAAATTATCATGTGGGTATACCCTCGTAATTTCGATTCAATTAATTTATATCTATCTAATGCATTAGTATATATTACGCAAGTTTAACATCGATTTAGATTTTAATGGCTAAATATAGCGTAATTTTTCATATGTGCAGTTTCCTAGCAGCAGCAATGGCAGTCGAATCGGAGGCGATCTTTCGTTGTCAATGAGCGATCGACAACAGCAGTGGCAATCGTCCGGCCCTCCTCGTCCTCCTCATTCGCTAGCAACTGCCGCCGCTGCAGCATCATCAGGATTCCCCCCACAGCAGATTATAAGACCGTCACAAGGTTGGCTCCACAAAAATGGGTTCCACACTCTAATGAGACCCTCGTGACCATCTATATATTTTTCACCTTCCCCAATTTACATTCAAATAATCTATTTCTTTTGTTAGCAATTACTAGCATGTAAAAAATGGATGCACTTCTAGTCTTGAATTGTTTTATGTCCACTAGGGAACCCTCGTACAAAACCATAACTTTACTATTGGGGTGAAAGAAAAAAAAGGAGAAAGCCGAATTGGGGAATTACTCATTGGTGATTGGGTCTATGGGTCAGTCAAAACTAACAAACGGACGTAAAATCTTTTAACTAGATATACCACTAGATATTCTGGCCTCTTTCTGGCTGAAATTTCCGGATCTTCTTATTATAAAATCTTGATTTTATTATTATTATTATTATTATTACATTTTCTGCGTTATGATGGGTATTTTATTTATGACAGCACCTATTCGTTTTTCTTAATTTGGGATGGCATTGATATCACATTCACACACATGGTTGTCAATTTGTTCCTTACTTTCTCTTACGGATAGGGATAAGGAGAGAAAGATGCTAGCTTTGGTTCCTTAATAGGGTAAAAATGCTGGGTTGTTTTAGATTGACAAAAAACGTTGAGACAAAAGAATCTAGCTGTAGCTTGTGTAAATGAATGACTGAAAATAATGGAAAGATGAAAAATACATTAAAATAATAAGGGGGTAAAAAATCAGAGATGCAAAGTGCGTTATTTTTATGGTGTGGTCTCGGAAATATAAACGGATGGTGATGAATAGTCACAATCAACGGTGTCCTTTGAATCAGTTCTTATGACCTAAAGCAGTCAGACAAAGGCTTATTATGACGAGAGGGACCTATCATTGTTCGTCTAAAGCTTCAAAAGGACACTGATGCATTGAGTGAGTTTGAGACATAGAGAAATAAAAATAAAATAAATGTTTATTTGTACTATTTGATGGTGAGATATTCTGTTGATAAATATTAGGAGAATGTATTAATTAGTTTTTGAATTTCTTATTAGTGTTCACATCGATGGATTTAATAAAAAAGTCTTTAAATAATTTTTAAATATTTTAAATATTATTTTTGTTAATTTCTAAATATGTTAAATATAAAAATGATCAAAGATAATATTTAAAATATTTATAGATTAATTTAATTTTTTATTAAAAAATTAAAGGTGAGCACCAATGAAAAATTTTAGGAATCTGTTAAGACATTTTTTTAATTATTTTTTATTAAATAATATTTTAATGAAATTTACGTGCCATTAAAATTTTATATTCAATGACATTAGACTAGTGAGTAAGAGTACAGTCTCGATACCAATAAATTTAAACAATATAAACTCTAATAAAGAAAAAAGGGGTTGCGACCAAAAGGGTGTAAATGGTGAATGGGGCATTGCCTGGCTCCGGGGTTAAGTCCTCTTGTCAGTTTTTAACTTTTACTGGAAAGAAAAAATAAATAAATAAATAGTATATAGTACTACTAAGTAACAACAATGTTTAATTAACAATGGGAAGCAGGAGTTTGGGGGCCATATTTATTTATGGCAATGTACCTTTATAGGAGCGGAGCGGAGCAGAGGAGTGATTGGGTAGAGGGGTTTGGTTTTGGTTCAATGATTCTAGACTTGTGAGTATGCGAGGGAACAATATCTGACTAGGTAATGAATCAGATCAGACGAGCTCGTTATTTCATGATAAACCTTTGTAGTGTACTTAATTAGTGAAAAAATAAAGATTTGAATTCTCTTTTCCTTTCTTTATCATGAGGTGGATGGGTTTAAATTTTTTTTATAAAAAATTAAGAAAGCTCTAGTTGCAACTTAAATAAATAGAGATATGGAGAACAGCACTTTTCATTCGACGAACCAAATCCTAAACTTTGTTTGTCTCGTGGGCTGCAATGATAATGTACTATAATAATAATATAATGTTAATTAAGAATAATTTCTCCAACGCATTGGTTTTCTTGGATGTTATTTTGTTTGGTTAATGAAATATAAAAAGGGGTAAAGGATACGTTGCTTCCATCATCACCCGCGTCATCCTAGATATTTCGAGCATAGAGGGCCCAAATCCATGCCATATATAGAATTGAAAATTACATGTTGATTTATTTATTTTTTAATCGCTTTGGATACATCATGTTTGAAGTTTTATATGTAAGAAATTTGTCAGATTTATACCAAGAATTTAGATCAGAAAAATATATTGAAAGAAATGAATTGTACACTTACCTGACTATAATTGTTTGAGCAATTTCTTCTGGGACTAGGTCGGTCATATTTTTGGTATTAAGGGACCAGGTCTTTCTCTCTTTACTTCAATAAGGATTGCGGCTCTCAAAAGATAAAACACTATTTTGTCATAGCTAAAGTAGAGACGAACCTACACTTAAATTTATAGTAAGATAATTCTAGTAAGTCTTTTATATAACATAGGTGCCATCCACCACAAGGTTGGTCAAATAAATAATAAATAAGTTCTCTCCTTTTTAAAAAAGTTGAGTTTCAATTTTGGAGAGAAAAAAAATTAATGTTGCAAGGAATAATTATAATATTTTAATCTAAATTAGTCAATCTCACTAATAATTGAGTTTATATATGTTATACATTAAATTTGACAAGGACTTAGATCAGACGTTTAATTAGGTCTCTCATCTTTGCCTTGCTTAATGGCTTGCAAGCATTGTGAATGTTGCAGAATTTGATATAAGTTCTCATAAAGATTATGAACATTACAAAATCTAACGTAAAGCCTCACGAAGCTTATGAACGTTACAAAATCATAAACATTCATACTTACATTATAAAAGGGGTCTCCTACTACTCCACAATGTACATCTCAGATTATTATCACCTTATAATTCACTTACATATTAACTTTGGCGTCAGACTCAACCCAAAATTAAAGTTGCATACTATTTCGGTACGTCCGAATTGTGCGTAACAATATACAAATGCAAGGGAAAAAAATAGGAGCTAAGGTCTTCACTTACATTAATTCGCCTAATGTATCTGATTAAGAAGACGTGATAGGTTTAAAAATTAAATGAATCAACTCCCAATATAAATTTGTTTGCGTCATATACTGGATTTTACACTTTTACTATTAACATGGGAAAAAAAACAGGCTACAACTAGAATGAACAATATATCTTGACGACTTTGTTCATTCATAAACACTATATTTAGCTAATTAAGAGAAGAGGATGCAAGTGTCACCCTTAATGATATAATTTGCTTTTTATTTTTTGTCTCACATTCTAATTACCTCCCTAAAGAGAGTATCAAGAGTAAGTAATTAAGCTTATGGTCATATTATCATTATATATGATCAAGCCGTGAGATAGAGGATAAGGTTTATTACACTTTACAACAACAGTTTCAGTGGTCCAAAATTAAAATTGATGCCATGGGCCTATTGATTTCTACTACGTAGGGGGGAAAGAGGAAAAAATTAAAGGTAGGTTGCTAGTAAATTGCAAAATAGAGTAGTACAAAGTGAGAGACTATGTTATTCACTGCTCATTCACTCTCTCTCTCTCTCTCTCTCTCTGCATACATCCTTTTACTTTGCTTCGGATCTACGAGACACTGCAACACACCCAGAAGAGATTCATTTCTCTTTCTCTCTCTCATCATTTTTCTCTTGTATTTTTTTTTCATTTTCTTCATATATAGTTTTTACTATGGGAAAAGGATAACGTTTATGTAAGATTGAAAAACAAAATATTGTATGGTTATGCTAAGCGTAAGACAACCTCAGTTGAGAAAGTGAAAAAGAATGGGAATCAAAAAGAGTAAAGTAATCATCTAGCAAAGGAGAGGTTGGTTGGAGACCACCTTTTTTACTTTTTAAGATGGTGTTTCCATATGTGGGACTTCTTGAACGGTTGTAAAATTATTTGGGAGTACTTTGATTTCTTTTTTAAAATAAAAGCAAAGTTCTTTTACTCACGTGTATTTACGTTGATTTAACTTTGATGTATTTAGTTTTATGTTATCATTTAATCATATTCTATATCATATGTTAAATTTTTTTTAAAAGAAAATATAAGAAATAATTACTTTTATTGATGTGATAACATGTAAGATGTGATTAGATGAGACCTAAATATAATGTTGATACTATAATATAATATTAACAAATTAATTCTTCTCGCCACCACAATATATTTTTTTGGTCAAAATTCTTGACAAATTTGATAAAAATTGCTAAATTATCCTGTATTTATAATAATAGATGAAGAGAATTCATTTTGTAATTGTTTTTGGCCTCTTCAAACTCGAATGGAACTTATTTTCAGTTTCGGACCATATATTATAACACAAATTTTGTTACACAGTAATAAACTGAGAAAAAAAAATTGATATCCATATTCATGAACAGTTTTTTTTTCTCCTACGTCCCTTTCCAGTTTTTTTACTTCTGTCATTCCACTCATAGAAGCCATCAACAATAACTGCTAATCATAAAATAAAAAATAAAAATTAACAGTTATTGTTGTTCAACGGACACATTGTGGTTGGCAAGACCTACTAATAGCACTAATTAAAATCCGATTATTCATATAAGAAAAGGTCTTTGGCTATGATTGTCCAACGTTTTTCATATAATAATAATAATAATAAATATGTGCACTTGTATGGAAGTGGATGATAGTGACTGGGAGTGAGAGTGGGACTTCGGTGAGGACGCATTGGTCCTATTGCATTTGTGCCCCCCTCTTATGTTAGATCGCTTTCATCATTCACTCACACAAACTACTCTTTTTGTTTCCCTTTCTGGGGCTCACTCCCCATATCGCCTTCTCTCTCTCTCTCTCCTTTCTCTCATTTTCATAAGATAAATTTTTTGTATTTTTTTTAGAACATTAAATCTAAAAATATTATAAATAATATATTTATTAAATTTTATATATAAACATTATAAATTAAAATAAATAATTAATAATATTTTTAAAACATGTATTAAATGTACTTTAAAAACATAACAAAATTTATCTTTCCATAATATCTACCTGTCTTCCAAAAATCTAAGTTTCACTTTAATTACACCGACTACACACTCTGTGCCCTCCTGCTTCCTTTCCCCTTTTTCTCTCTTTCAATAACGTTGCTTCTATACACTTGCCTTTTCTGGAATGTTTTTTGCGTTCCATATTGCATTCACCGTTTATTATTATTATTATTTTTTTTTTCTATCCAACCCACTGGCCTTGGATCCATGTTAGACTTAGATCCTCGCCACACCATGTGCAACTTGCCTGAGCTGTTTCTCTCTCTCTCTCTCTCTCTCATGATACTGTTGTCCTTTGTCACTCTCTAGTCCACATCTCTTCCTATGAATATTTATCCTATTCATTTTGTTTTAACTTTTAACTTGAATCTAGGAAAAAATGTGATCCCACTTGAATTGATTAAGGGCTTATTTGTTTTTGCGGTAAAGAGCTCTAAACTTAAATTTGAGAGAAGTAAAAAAGTTTTTACTTCCTACAAAAAATACATTAAAAAGTGTAATTTGTCATTCTCAGATGAAAAAAATATCAACCAAACAAGCACTAATTGTTTGGGTTTTTAAATTTGTAACATAGTTATAAAACTTGATCCACTAATCGATTCGGTCGATTAATACACTTGATTACAAGGTTAAGGATGATTGAATTGACTAAAATTAATTAAATATATAAAAAAAAAATTAGAACTTAAATAAATATAATGAAATATTGACAAAAAATAATTAAAAATTTAACATATTTTAATTAAGTATCAAATTTACTATTATTATTACATTGTTACCATAACACCGCACACCACATGATCTAGAGGTAAAAATGTGTTGGACCAATGAATGTGACTAATTTGCCCAACTTAATTAGTTCATACTCGTTCACGTGTAAAATTGATCCATCATTCAACACGGACCGGCCGCATGCTAAATTTACTGATCTGAGCCATGATTAATTTAATGACTATGATTTTTAACTATTAGTGATTCACCTATTAATACAGGATAGTTAGATGATCATAATGTTTTTGACACAAAAAAAAAACTTATATAAATAAATGTTCCACACAAAAAATATACAAACTTAAGGGAAACTCTAACTTCTATCATTTTGGGAAAATTAGTAATTAATATTTCATTTTCAAAAGAATTGATTTATTAGATCCTTGAATATATGATGCCTTGCTCCCTTGTTTAACACAGAGGGCCGGATTCTACCAGTTTTTGATTTGGGCTATATGGTCCCCGTGCTTAATTTAAATATATATAGGCATGGAAATACACCTTCCTGGTTCATTTTTGTCACTTTAACCATGCATTAATTAAATTAATAATAAGACTTTTATTGATACAGGAGCATGATAATTTTTATAAACTTTTTTTAAGTAATAAATAAATGAGATTAATTTTTATGTATTAACTGTGAAAAACATTTTTACATTGTCAGTGCGTGTGTGTATATGTATATAAATCAATCTCTAAATAAAGTAAATAGAGAGATTTAATGTCTAGAGAACACAATTCATTTTTTACACAACCATTTAATTTGAGTAGTAAATTTTAGGTGCAAACCTCATTGCAACGACGAATATAATTATTAAAGTACTGTACATGTGTAGTACTAAACAAGAAAGTCACGCATCATAGAATGTGGGACATGCCAACTCGCCATATTAATTTGCAAAATCCCATAAATGAGACAAAAGCCAACCACTCACGAATTAATTTCATGTGTGATCTCACAAACCTAAAAGGAAAACTCGTTAGGAAGAAAAATGATAAGATAGAAAATAAATGAAAGAAAAAGTAGTATAAGGAAAATCTATGATCAAGCTCAAGTTAAGACACAAAAAGAATATGGTTCATTATTAATTCGTTACTAGTTTGTAAAAGTAAGATATGCAGAAATGTCTAAGCTAATAAGGCTCTCATTTATTCCTTTCGTCTTACGTCAAGCAATAGGACCACAGATATGTGGGAATCGTCTTATGAATGCAACACCTACAAATGGAAGTGTTGGCCTTATGGTCCCCTCATCTTTCTTTCTCTAAAGGAGATAACTACAAATAAACGAAGATGGATTTTATATGCATGCGCTTTCTCATTATATATATACACACACTAATTAATAACTTTCACTTTCTTATGTCTATTGTATCAATTGTACAATTGTTTGTCACTAAGTTAAGTATCGGTAACATAATTTCATATGTAGGGACAGAATATTATATGGCCATATATTTAATTAGTTAAGGCTCGGCTACAGTTTGTGATGTAACTTTCACTTAGTTTTTCCCTTGTGAAGTCTGTCATAGAATATCTATGGATATGGATACATGCTCTTCACTACTTATATTTATTTAATATTTTGTTACTCATACTCAAATTCGTATTTATTATAAATATCCATTATTTATACCTGTGAGAATTTAAATCTCAGTAGATATTCATGGATAAACTAAAAAAAAAAAGAATTTTTATTCACAAATATCCACGAGATTTATCAAAAATTCAATTTTTTTTTATAAAAATTACTATTAAATATAATATATTTTATTACTACTACCAACAAATCACAATTTAAATTAACAAAATACGTAATAAAATTTTTATAAAGCTATGAACAAAAATAAATTAGGATTTTTAGATTTTATATATTTATATATGTGTTGCTATCTATACAAGCCTCTTATGGTCTTCTCTTTTCCTCTCCTCTCTCTTTTTTTGAGTTTTTTTTAAGTAGTGTACCCTAATTTTTAAAAAACTTAAAATCAAAATAAAATTGTGTTACAAGCCAAAACCAAGAATCTAGATCCGAGTAACTAACTCATATTAGGGACAGCCCAATACACACAATGACCTAATCAAAACCACCAAACATGTAAATCTCAACCTAAAAGATGACTCGGGCCTATAAGACCCATGTGTAAAGACATTGAACATGGTTTTATGAGTTATATAGGATTCATTCATGACTAAATCAGTGTAATTGACTTGGCATAACCTATGATGAGAATTCAAATGTTATAAATTAAGCCCCAATAACCAGCTTGCTACTCCTACTATAAAATGAGAATTTCAACAACTTAAAGACGTATCTAAGTTTTATCAAATTATTTATATATTTCACTTGTATACTAACTTGAGCGTGATACTACTCTCAATGTGTTCTTATCAATTGTGCTGTGTGGAATTGTCATCCACTTCCTGAAGAATTATCTACATACTTTAAAAAAAAAAAAAGATGAATTACTTTAGAAAACTTTAAAAAAATATATAAAAATATCCACGAAAGATACAATGCGTATCTATTTTGGATAAGTTGACTATTATGAGGTACTCTTCCTTCTTAGATCACAATTATATTATACATTTACGATGAATAAATTAATTTGGAACAGTTATTTCATTCACAATTATGCGCATGATTTCATTAATGTTTAAGTAATCTTTTTCATTAAATTCAAATTGAAAATGTCATTTGATAATTCACACGACAAGGAAGAAAGAAGTTCTATGGAATGAATAAAGCAGAAGTTGCAGTTGCAGGCTTCCATCATGCGCTGTCGTGCTGCTCTGCCTCACAAAACTGGATCTAGATGCATGCACAGATGCCACATCTAATCACTAACTTAAGGTATATGTTCTTCCACATAAAAAACTAACTTATTTGGTTCAAAAGCGAACTTTTATACATATGCTCATTTCAATTCATTCTCTAAATGTGATACTTATTTTTTAATTTAATTTGTATACTTTACAATAATATTAGGGTAACTATTGCAAATTATCCTTGATGTTTTCTAAAATCACACACTATTTTAAAGTAGTATTTGGTTCTTATTTTGATATAAAGGAGATAAAGACGTATTTGAATAAAAAGAGACCGATGAAAAACTTAAAGTTGTCTTTGTATTAGGATAATTTTTAAATTAATTTTTGCACCTAAAACAAAGAGGAATGCAAAAAAAATATGTTTCAAATGTGATTTTTAAGTTAATTTTTATACCTTTAAAGACGTGAGAGATGCGTCTTTATTACCTCAGCCCTTTTGTTCTATGATAAAAATCAAACACTACCTAAAGTATGTACAAAATTGCACTATATCCTATATTTTTCATTTTGAATGATTATCGATGATATGTTAAGTTTTTGTTTTCATTTCATATGTATTTTTGTTTTTAAAAGTTTATAAAAAAATAAAATATAATTTCTTCTTCCAATTTTTTTTATTTTCAATAATGTTCATATATATGTTTCTATATGATATAGCAGCCACGTGCATGCAAACAAAAAGCTTCATCACTTTTGGGAAAAGAAAAAAAATGTGATTTAATTTAATTTTTACTTTGGATTGAAGGATATGGTAATTATACAAGGCATAGCAACCTTTGAGTCTAATTTAGGCCATTAATATGATTGTTGACGAGGTTAATCAAAACTAGCTGATTGGAAATTCCTTTGCCTACCACTGCCAGCAAAACTCAAGGATTAACAAGTTAGCACTCAGCAGAGGAATCTTTCTTGTTAGGAGTAACTCTCATTCATTATGAGGAAAGGGAAAAATAATTGGAAGAAAAAAATGCTATATTCCAAATAAAGTGCCTAGACGAAATCAATTAATAAAGGACGTGTAATATATAATGTGAATATCACAATCATATTTTGCTAACATCCAAATTTTAATTTCGATATCTAAAGTCAATTCAATCCCTTCAACCAGTCTTGTTTTTAACCTTTTACAAACGTTAAGGCTCGATTGGTCGCATGGCCACGTTAACTTATGATTATGATCTCACATCGCATTCCAATTGGAGCCCAATATGGTTACGCAAATGTTTTCCCTAGAATGGCAATAAGAAAATCGAGTGTCCACACAAGGAAAATGAGGATGTCTCCTATAATTTGAATGGAGTTTCACAATCAATCGTTGATGGTTGACACTTGTGAAACCAATGAAATCTTCTAGGAAATAGAGATATTTTTTTTTACTCATGGAAGATTATGTTAGATATATCAATTTTACAGAGGATGACGATTTTGTCTGAAGGGATGATAAAATTTGTGTTGTTTTTTTAGCTTTGTGTTTAGTTTTGTTTTATTAAATTGTGTAAGTTGAGTATTATTTTTTATCTTGATTTTTGTCTCACTAGATTTTTTTTTGAAATCTTTTACAAAGTTTGACGCACATGAGTTGAATATTGTTGACTTTCAATGAATGACTTTATTTTGTACTTGACCCATTCTTAAGTTTGAGCACTTTTTTGAATTATAAGAAAATATGTTAGATATATTTTAGACTACACAATTAATAATATTTTATTAATAAATGATAGATCCTTTATGTTAAAATTGAAGTGTTATTTATTATATAATCTAAAATATATTTACCAAGACATTTTATTATAAAAAAAAAAAGGCTTGTCCTAGTAAGTATGAAGGATGAGACAGAGACCGTGAAACAGGGACAACGCAGTTTTATGATGATGCTTGTCAAAGTTTGCTTATATTTCAAGAGGAAACAGGTACGTGTCCACTTGTGCCAATTCCAATCAGAGAGGTTTACGAGTTTCCAATATGGGAAAATGGAAGACTTTGGCTCAGTCTTCTAACCGATTGTTCTAGCCAAATGAAAGAGGTTGGTGTCTTGTCAATGCCACTAATCTTGGGTGTGAGCCTCCAATTAAAGGAAAGAGGGAGATGGGAACCTACTTTCCCAAAAGAAGCAATTTATTTTTTGAATGGTTAAAACATTAAAAATAAATAATTCACTGGGTGCTTTTCTTGATTTGGGTTGGGTGTTGAATGTGATGGACTTTAGGGATGCACTATTTTTGCTGATAATGGAACAAGGTTGGGTGTGTTGAAACGAAAGCTTTTTCACCAACTTGTGAATTGTTGTTGATGTCTGTTTTGTCAGTGGTCACCACTACCATATTCTTTTATCTTTTTGCTAAGCTAAGCATGATGCCTATATTATATAGGGTTAAGCAACTCAAATTCATTTTGTATGCCTATAGGACTTGCCACCGTGGACAAACTATCTTGGTGAGCTCAAATGCAGTCGATTTTAAAGAAAATCTTATCTATTTTTGGAGCAATAGAAATTTTTGAATCCTAATTTATTCATTGTTAATATCCAAAAAAAAAATATTCATTGTACTGTTTAATACACGTTGGTAGTACGTAGGTCATTCGTATTTGCACTAAATCACTACTTTCACTTGTGTGACAAATAATTAATGGATTGAGTAATAAACTCCTTTTCCTCCAAGAATAACTAAGATCTTTTCCGATTATATGTCTCATTGCCTTATACACACACACACAGATATAAACAATGCCTAAATGCTACAAGTCAGTAAGTTAATTACCCTACACATTTGGCCCAGTTATCAACTAAGGCCCAAATCTGAAGCCCATTTATGCTTGAAATGAATGGGGCTGTTACTGGACTTGATTCATTTCAATTATTTTTTAACATGACAGGCTTTTTCTATGTATTGACCAACATTTTGAAGCTGGTTAACCTATTAAGAGTCAGGTCCACTAAGTTACATCTTTCAACCATCCTTATTACTTTTCAGGTTCATTAGGCAAGCTACCCAACTCTAGTTTGATCCTTGTCAAATTAATGATTAAATAATTTGGCCTCTAAGGGAAGAAAAGATTTCAGGTAGTCCTAATGGTCAACCAGTCCCAAAACAACCGACTCAGCCCAAAATTTTGAAGTATACCAAAGCCTTTCTTTTTTTTACTTCGTCTGATTTTTTTGTTTACGGACACACCAATTATCAAGGATTTGAATCCTCTAACATGATAGTTCTCATTTTAGAGGATAAAGTGAGAATCTTATCATGAAACTCATTCTCATTTTAATGATTCATTGATCAGATCTCTCATTTTAGAGAATCTTTACCCGAATATCAATGGCTGGATCAAAGTATTCAAATTTTTTTTTCAAAAAAGTATATAAGGCCAAAAAATTATTTTGCATATTCGTGGAATCGAATATTTATATTTGGTACTGAACCAAGATTCAGAAGAAGAAAAAAATTGGTGTCCCGAACGTATTTGTGTAGCCTGGTATCAAAAATTTTATAAGATGTTGGTATCGTGTATCTATGCTCATTAAGTGATCCATTTACATTTATACGTGGGCTTCCTATAAATTTTTTACTAATATGTACATTTATAAATTCAATTTTGAAAAGCATAATTTCTTAATTTGACATAGCTACCCAAAATAAAGAGGGAAAAGGGGAACCATATGTCGAGTTTTGGGATTTTATGAAAGATCTGGGAAGGGTTAAATTGGCAAATATGTGTGGCCTTTAGAATCTAAAGTTTTGGCACTTTCTCATTTATCACATGAGGTAATTCACGTTATTTAATTTATTCATTAATATTTGTAGAGATATAATTCATAAGCTCAAATGATTTGTAAATTTCTAAATTTTTTATAAGTTGACTCTTTCAATAATTTAACTAATAAAAAATTTATTATCATCATATACAATATAAAATAATAATAAAATTTGATAAATTTAGTTATAAAAATTATAAAAAATAATAATAAATTAAATAATATGAAGTATTTACCAAATGAAATAAGTAAAAAACCATCCTACATTTAATGACACAACAATGCCATGCAAATGTTGTTGAGGTAGAATTGAGGTGGTATCCAATGTAACCACAAAAATAATTATGCACATTTTTCTTCTTCGTTTCTCAACATAGTGTACTGATCTGAACGAATCAGTGACTTTATTCATTTAGAGAAAGAACTTAAGAAGCACGGTCAACTTTAGTTCTATGTTATTATTATTAATGTTAAAATATATAATTGATTAGAATAAACATTAAATTAATTTTTTTTAGCACCAACTACGTAATTACGTATTAGTGTTAGAGTTTAGTTTTTTTTTTAAAAAAAAATTTATGTGTTAAACATTTTGAATAAACGGCTAAAGGAAAACACGACAAAGACTAGAGAGAGGTTACAGAGAATAGAGAAATATTGTATTTATAGGTTAAGAATGTAATCAGAAATATAAAGACAGAATCAATTTCAATGTTAAACTAAATTAGTCTAAATCAATCAAAGGTATAACACTGATTTTATTTTATTCTAATAGATATTCTAACATTATGCCCTATTAATTTAAAAAGAGTTTTATACGTTCATTTAAGTTATTTTTTGTTGAGGTATTGTGAGTGAAAGTAATTATTTTTATTGATATGATAGCACATAATTAAATAATTATATACAATAATTTTATATTTTTTTCGTACTTCAAAATTTATATTAATCACAATGAGATTTAAATTTAAAATCTCATTTATACTCTTAAACTCTTCATCACTAGACTAATATTAGTGGTTTATAAAACATTTTTATATTGACAATACATTAAAAATTAATCTTAATTTTAATAATCAAAATTTCTTTTTCGAGGGTTTCATTAATCAAAGCTAATCAAGGCTAACATGCCAAGAAAACAATAATAAGTATATTGACATCCAACTACGGGCCATTGAGACGCAACAAAGTTGGATAAATATTGTTTAAATCTCATTAAAATCATCAAGAAAAAAAATTATATGAAACAAAACCCAAGAGTTAGGGATACCCAAAACAAAAGTGACTAATATATGGACATCATTTCTATATTGTTCTTTAATTAGTTCAATTAAATTTATTTTTGTGAAAAATTAAAATAAACGGGGATTCGTCATGAATATTATTATAACAACAGAACAAAGATATTTGAGTTAGCAGAAATGATTGGGAGACCTAATTCATGAGCCTAAAAATTAATTTATACATTTTGATGAATGATATTTTATATTTTATTTCTATTTTATCTCTTAAAATGTCATGTGTCATTCATCAAAGTGTGTAGGTTAATTTTTATGCTCATGAATTAAGTCTCATAAGCATTACTCTTGAGTTAGTACTTTAAGTGTAAGTGTTTAAAAATTCACACATTGGTTAATGATGAACTAAGTAAATGATATATAAGTGGGAGAATTCATAAACTCATTACCTTAAGGTTTTGGATCAAGATGTGGCGTTTGACCCACTTGTGCGGTTTCTCACTTAGCCCATCAATGTTATTCTCCCCAGATTTGGGCTTACCTTCCCAACAAGTGGTATCAGAGTCGATGGTTTGGAGTATTGGAGCAATGACAATCGTTGGATCCAGGTATGGGATACCTTGTATCAAAAGTCTTCTATGTGAGCCTCACACTTGAGGGGACATTGTTAGGATTCAAGTGTAAGTGTTTAAAAAGTCTCACATTTGTTAGTAATAGACTAAGTGAATGGTATATAAGTGGGGGGACCCGTAGACTCATTGTGTCTGTAGCGACCCTCAGCAGGACAAGGGGGCGTCTCGCACGAGATGCTCCAGCATCTCACGCGAGACATGCAGCGACTTAGCTTCGCATTTTTTCACGATTGGGTGCGTTTTCACAAGCCCAGCTCGTCTGCTTG
Organism: Nissolia schottii; assembly: GCA_003254905.1. NCBI lineage: Eukaryota > Viridiplantae > Streptophyta > Magnoliopsida > Fabales > Fabaceae > Nissolia > Nissolia schottii. Next base: position 119,984 of record QANU01089464.1, read on the forward strand.
GCCACTCCTCTACCTATATATAGACCCCTCTTTCCCCCATTCCAACTCGCTCAGAATTCAAGCCCTTTCTTCCCTATTAAAAGATGTTACGCTCACTTTTTTCTTCCTTGATAGGTAGCCGTTCTTCCTTTAGAATGGCTTAGGGTAGTAGGCCTTGGCGCCGCCGCCGTGTTGGTGGTGGCCCACGGTGGTCCACAGGATGCCGTGGTGATGCTAGAATCGCTACCACGAGGCCTACCACTTAAAATTTTGTTGTGCAGGTTCTGATAGGTGGTTTTGGTTGGCTCTTCAGGCGCCAACACCATGCTGTTAAGAACTCTCAGTGTTAGCGTTCCTCCTCTCCGCGACTTTTTAGGTGAGTGGCAGTCCTGGTGTGTCGATGGTCCCACTTCGGTGGTCCACCAATTGAGCCAATTGTGTCATTGCATGCTAGGGTTTATTAAATGCTTCACTTAGCTATAACATGTTAGTCAAATATATGCATGATTAGTAATTGCCATGTGTGCCAAGTTATGCCATGACATGTCATGTTACAGTATGTTATATTATATGTTTATGTCATGTTATGTTAGGACAAAGACCTAAGCCCTAGGTACCTTATCCTTAGAGATTTTATGCTAGGATTATACATAAGACTTAATAATAAAGACTCTGATTTAGGCACGGACCCTAACATGGGGCAGGTTCTAGCTAAGGTAAGACTTGGTACTTAAGATGTCTGTTGTGGCGCACCTCTCTTACCTGGGAATCCAATCCTAAGTATGGGACCCTAGTCCTTAAGTCGGACTAATAAACAAAGACTAGTTAACTAGGACACACTTATCATAACCAGTAGTCTTAGGCCTTAACAACTTGGGTAATTAAGACACTCCCCCCTTAAAAGTCTTCATAAATAGTAGATACCATAGTAGATAACCTAGAATAGCACGAGGTCCTATGATCTCGTAAACCAGACCCACCGGTTACAGCATGTGTGCCCCTGCTAGTTATGAGCACCAGTTACAGCACACGTGCTCTGCTAGTTATGAGCACCAGTTACAAGACATGTGCCTTATCAGACCCCCGAGCGCCATGCTCTTCAAATTAGGGTATGCGTACCCTCACAGGTATCTAGGTTGCGTGCATATCGGAACCACCCGGAATTACTCTTGGTGAAGTAAGGTCGAGTTGCGACTCCTTTGAATCATGCTCCTCCGCTAGGGACGTGGGCATACGTACAATTTCAATTATCAGTTCAGTTTATCCAGCAGTTGTCCAGTTATCCAGTTAATCAGTTTATTTCAGTATACGCAGTTTATTCAGTATATGTGCAGTTATGTAATGTATTTGTTACTGTACTTATTTCTTCAGTTATATATATGTTTGTATGCATACGTCTTGGCATTGTCTGCAGTACTTGCTATGTGTATGGTACCGAGGTATCCACCACTGAGTTGACAACTCACCCCTCTATCAAACCATTTTATATTTGACTGAGGCTAGTGAGGACGGTCCCTTCATGTAGTAGAACGAGGACTTCAGCTTTCTGTGGTAAGCTTCGCTCAATTGAAGACCTACCGAGCAATGCAGTATGCTATAGACACAGTAGGGTAGGATCCATTTAGTTTCATTAGTTTGTTATATCAGACATTAGCATCTTTTGTAAACTTATTATTATTGCAGTTCAAGATATTGTAATCAGTTTTCAGTTAATTATTAATGAACTAGTTAGCATTTATTCAATTATTATTGCATTTATTACATGTTAGTATGCCACGTCAGTGTAGTAGCCCTACGTGCGGTTACGTCCTAAGTTGGGCCGTGACAGTATCAAGCCCCAACTTAGGGTAGTGACTGGCACACAAGGGACTAGTTCCCTTACGGAAGCCTCTGGAACACTTTTCGTAAAAACATGCACTTTAATTTTAATTAAAACAAATAAAACTTTCTTCTTTTTTTTTTGAATAAACATGAACTCTTTTATATAAAACATAAATATACATGATAAAATACACGACTGGTCGGAGGATATTGCCTGTGTACAATTGGATCACTCTAGGCATAAATCGATTACAAAATAAATATAAACTAACAATTCCTATAGATAACTTCACCTCCATGTGAATTGCTGACTCTGAGATTCTGACATCACTACGCTGACCATAAACTCCATGCTCTACTACGCTGCTTTGTAACCTGTAACTGGAGAGGGAGGTGAGGGGTGAGAACTTTGGGGAGAGTCTCAGCAAGATGCCGTCCGCACGACGACATGGAACACTTCAAAAAACCATGGCATGCAGATGTAATACGTAATATATAACAAACATAAAACATTTCTATAATAATAACTAATACAAAAAACAATTCAAAACATGACTAGTTTAATGCAAGTAAAGTGTCTATTAATGCAAGGGAAAGGAGAGGCAAGAGGAGGAGTGCACAAAAATAAGTCGTACTCTTATTTAGATGACAAATAAGTTTAATGAGAGAGAAGAAGACAAATGTAGTCATTCTCTCTTTGACCCTCTGATTTGGAAGGTCAAAAAATTAAGAGTTTGGATGACAAGAAAGGAAATAAGGTGTTCATCCTTAACCATCCTTCTCTCTTTTTAAAAATCACTCTCAAACATATTTTTTTATAAAACAAGCCACTTCCTCTCTTCTCATTCCCTTTATAACCATACATCTAAACATAGCCTTAAAATCCAAATTTCCTGACACTTTCAATAAAGAGAGCAACTGATAAAAACGAGCAAACTTAACTATTACATTTAATGGTGCAACAACGCCATGCAAATGTTGTTGAGGTGGTATCCAATGTAACCACAAAAATAATTATGCACATTTTCTTCTTTGTTTCTCAATACTGTGTAGTGATCTGAACGAATCAGTGACTTTATTCATCCAGAGAAAGAACTCAAAGAAGCACCGTCAACTTTAGTTCTATATTATTATTAATGTAAAAATATATAATTTTTTTTATTCAACGGAAAATTTTAAAATATATAATTGACTAGAATAAACATTAAATTAATTTTTTTGCACCAACTACGTAATTACGTATTAGTCTTAGAGTTTAGATTTTTACCTTTTATGCACTATTAATTTAAAAGAGATTATACTTTCATTTAATTTATTTTTTGTTGAGGTATTGTGAGTGAAAAGTTAACTATTTTTATTAATATGATAACACAAAATTAAATAATTGTGTAATTTTTTAAATATTTTTTCTGGTACTTTGAAAATTATGTTGGTCATAATGTGATTTGAACCTAAAACTCCATTTATACTACTCAAACCCGCCATTCTTAAACCAATTCTAGTGAGTCACTTATACTAGTAGTGACTAATAAAATATTTTTATATTGATAATACATTAAAAATGAATCTTAGTTTTAATAATCAAAATTTCATTTTTGATGGTTTCATTAATTGAGGCTAACATGCTAAGCAAACAATAGTAAGTATATCAACATCCAACTATGAGCCACTGGAACACAACAAAGTTTCACAAATTACTATTCAAACCTCATTAAAATCTCTCAAAAAAAATTGAATGGGACAATCCAAGAGTTATATTTATTAAATAATAATTAGAAATTGTTTTATCATGCGTAAAATGATTAATATAGGAATACCCAAAGATTTATACTACTCAAACCCTTCATTTATACTAGTAGTGACTTATAAAACATTTTTATATTGATAATACATTAAAAATGAATCTTAGGTTTAATAATCAAATTTTCATTTTCGATGGTTTCATTAATCGAGGCTAAAATACCAAGCAAACAATAGTAAGTATATCAACATCCAACTACGGGCCATTGGAACACAACAAAGTTTCACAAATTACTATTCAAACCTCATTAAAATCTCTAAAAAAAATTAAATGGGACAAAATCCAAGAGTTATATTTATTAAATAATAATTTAAAATTGTTTTATCATGTGTAAAATGATTAATAAAGGAATACCTAAAGAAAAAATGACTAATATATGGACATCATTTCTATATTGTTATTTAGTTCAATTAAATTTATTTTTATGAAAACTTAAAATAAACGGGATTCATCATTAATATTATAAACAACAGAACAAAGATATTTGAGTTAGTACGTTCTCTTTGTTAAAAATATCTTAGATAGTACTAAATAATTTGCATTTGTGATTTAATTTAAAATTTAAGTGTGACTATTTAAAAAGTTACACATTGATTAGTAATGGATTAAGTAAATAGCATATAAATGAGAGAATTTATAAACTAATTATTTTAAAACTTTCAATTAAAATGTGACGTTCGATCCACTTATATAATTTTATGGACTAAGTGAATGACATATAAGTAAAAATATCTATAAACTTATTGTCTTAAAATTTTGAATTAAAATATAACATTTAACTCATTGGTATGATTTTTCATTTACCTTATCAATATTAATCTCTTCTATTTTTGACTCCACCACCCGACAAAGAGAATCTTCTAGATCCAAAATGAAACCAAGGATTCTAGCTGAAGCTACTTAGAGTGGAGATTAAGCACAGCATAGAACCATCTTTCTTCGCTGTATTATTTTTCTAACTACCGAATATAAGGGTTTAGGGACCACAAGTCTGCTTTATTAATCAACTACCATATGTATTAATGTAGTTAAGCCTAGTAAAGTCTAAAAGCAGGGGGTTACCAAGGATAATACCCAAAGCTAAGAAGCTTATCTATAACCAATCATTTAGCTGCAGTGTTGTCGTCACAATCACTTTTTCATTTGATAAATTATACGAAAATGATATCTTGCTAGAATTTTTCTTTCAAAATTTTTGTTAAAATAATGTAACATAATTTTTAATCATTAAATAATAAATATTTTTTACTTGTTTTACTTATCCAATCATCCTCTTTGAATCTTAATTAATTCTGACAATAATTTTGGCAATAAATTTTAACTATATAACATTATTCTAAATGATTTCAAAAAAGAATAAAGATTATCTAACGTTAATAAATTATCTATCAAACCGTTATGCATATGGTAGTAGAAAATAAGCATTACAGTAACTTTAAAATAGAAGCTACGTTAATCTTGTCTTTTTTTTCTCCTTTTAATTAGTCCTAGTTCTCATTTAATTAATTCACTTCTTAGAAAAATGGCCAAACTTTCTTTTATATACACAAATGCGCAGGAAAGGTTGGTCGTTAAGGTTTATATTCAATAATCCAAAAACTTTCAATAATTAGTTTTTTTTTAATTTATTTGAGGATTTCTTCACGTAATTTCTGTTAGGAGTGGTTAAGGTAAAATTCTCCTTAAATTGGAGTCTTCTGAATCCTTAACATTACAAGTATACTTTGCTTAAGGCGCCACAACCAACTTCTATTGCAACTAATCACTTTTTAGGTAACTTCATTGATAATTAATTAATATTTACAAATAAATTTAAATGTGTATCGGTTTAATAGTTACAAACGAGCCAATAATAAAAAGTGTTTTAGATAACTTATAAAAAATGACAGAGTTAATGCAAGTTGGTCCTAAAATTTGGTCCCATAAAAAAAGTTAAAATATTAACTTGGTCTTAAATTTTTTTCTTCTTCTAAGATTAACTAAGTCCCATACCTTCTAAAGACCACCAACGTGGACATTAACTCGAAATTATACAATCAGATTTTTAGATCCCCTTACAAGGGATAAAGAAAGCAAACCTGCCAGTTGAGAAAATTACAAGAGCACACACTTTAAGCTTGGAAGGAAACTAAATAGGAACAGAGAAGAAAACAAACCAAAAAGACAAATACCATCATACAGCCACACACACACATGTATGTGTGTGTGTATATATATATATATATATATATCTATGCACTTGATGGATTACTACTAGTAATGGAACTTAATTTCGTTTCCCTTCATAAGACATAAAATAAATGACACCTTCCATAAATCCTTCTCCCCTAAAGCAGGAAAAAAAAATTACCACATGCGCATATATTACCTTGCATTGTTACCTGGTGAGAATTCTCCTTGGAAGTGAAAAGGACATGTAGGTATCGTCATTCACTCATGCCATGTTCCTTTATTTATTATATACATAACCTGCAACATGTCATGTCCGTCCGTCCCCAACTGTAGCAACGCTCAGAACCGACAATTTTGAACCGGAAATAAAAATTGGTGATCATGTAAAATCTACTACCACGTGTGTGATCAGAGAATTCGAATCCTTAACATTGACGGAATATTAAGCTGAAATCACTCAGATTCCCCCTACTTCATTTTAATAGGAAAATTAGCTCGTTACTAATAATATAACATTAATTCACTGACAACCATGTAGATCCATTGGCTGAAACTCTTATAGCTTAATTATATATCTTGAGCTTAAAGTCTTTAGATTTGCAAATATGTTAAATCTAAAAATAAAAATAAATAAAAACGAGTTTTGCTACGTTCTATCTGAGTTGAACATAGCGGTCTATGGTGAAAGTATACCTGTGGTCTTGAAAAAAAAAAAAAAAAAAAAAAACTAGCACTGATTAATAGAATTTATGAAACTGATCAAATAATTATGGGGACAATCATCAGTAATAATATTGCAAGAAAAGTAATATTACAAGGAAAATGTCCTCATAAAAAAGGGCATGCACTTTGTCACTCCTTTTGCATCCTAAGATTCACTTCCTTAAAAGTGAGTTCGTGTCATTAGATAGATAAAAGGGTGTATGCATTTTTTTTTATATATTCAAATAGTAAAATTAACATGATAATAACATAACTTCAACTCACTTTTTAATAGTAATATGTTGGTAAGTGTAAAATATAAATCTTCTCGATTGAATTTTGTGTCACATATTTTTAAGTGCTATTTATTATCATTAATTTCTTTAATTCATCAATTAAAATAAAAAATGATAATTAATAACAAATGACATGAATAAAATTTATTTGAGAGAATCCATTCTAATCACGTGATGGTTAAGGGAGAGCACCACTGAGCCTGTGTCTGATGAGTAGTGTGCCCTGTACTGTATTTGTCCTTTGCCTTACTCGGCCATAGGACTCAGATTTAACCCACCAAACCGACACTTTTCTCCTCTCTTTCCCCTCTTTTTTCATCTCTACCATTTTTTTTATTCTGATATTCATCACATGAATATAAAAAAATTATTATAACAGATCAGGAGATATGATTCTTTATACATTATGATATAAACAGAACATCTCAATTTTATATATATATATATATATATATATATCATTTTCTTATGGACTAAAATTAACCATACCAGCTCTTCAAAAAGTGTGTTTCTTTTAAATAATTAATTTTGGTATCTATCACCTTGTCTTCTATTTCAATTGGAAACTCTTTCATATTTCGTTTTCACTTTCCGTTCTTTTTCAACTCGTGTTTATTGTTTTTTGTGGCCAAACCAAACACACTAGTATTGCCCTTAAAAAGAAAGCTAAGGTGGTTGTTGGTTGTAGTGGTCACTCTCTCCTTTGATGCTGAGTCATTCTCCCCTGTGCGTGCGTCGGTAAGATATCAAAAACAATACACATCATTTCATGTCTCTGTAGCTTTAACCTTGTCTTTGTAACCATTTCGTGTCACTCTTCAACTAAACTTTGCAGGGACATGGCATAACAATAGAGAGCATCATTGGATCTCAAAGCCATTGGGGGGAACCAGCTATTGTTTTTGTTATCTTGGATGATCCATGCATAACCACAACCTCCCACTTCTTTCTTAAGAGGTCAGAAACCAGAATCATATTTCTTTTTATTGTCCCATTTTAAAGTTGAGGCTAATTTCTATGCACCGAAAATGATAAAAATTATCTAATCATTTACCGACACATCAGCAAAATTAGTTGACTCTCGCATCTACTCTCACAGAAAGTAACCACTTTTGCTGGTATAGGAGCACATGATTGGATAACAATGTTCCGGTGACAATACACAGTGGTAGACATTAATACTCACTAGATTTTCTGTTGCATGCCAATAATTTTTCTGCAGATTCAGGGGTTTGACGGTTTTTATGTTGGAATTTTATGACATGTGATATGCCGTCAATGTTGATGGTTATGTAAGTGAAAAGAAGAAATTAGTTTTCTTTTCTGCAACGTAACGGTGATGCTCATATCATACTGCTATTGTTGATAATAATAATAGTGTTAAAAGTTTAAAATGTAAGCACTTGATGTTATTTGCATAGCAGCACTGGTTTGCAGCAAAAGTTATCATTATAGTTATTTTGGTTCAGTCCTATGATGAACTCATCATTCCAGTTATGGCTAACAGTAGCACATACCTTTTCCCCTAACCGAGAGTTCCATGCAGGCTCTCGTAATTTGAAGCCTTCTTAGCAGTATGGATCAGAAGACATGGCGTTGGAGGAAAAAGTCCTCGGAAAAGACAATTGTAGCAACTGAGAAAGCAAATATCACTTCAAAAGAAAATGAAGAGGTAATTAACTATGAAGAGGCAATTAACTATGTCTAAAATCAGTGGTTTTATTCTAATAATAATATTCTTATTTTGGTAAATTAATGTCATGGAATCTTTTAGGTTCATATCTTGTTTAGCCGAATCCCTCAGACTCATGAATTAGTACATGATTATAAAATGGATAAAATGGTTATGGCAGACCTATTCATTAGAGACCATAATTTCATGAAATATGATGCTTGATAAAAATAATTGCTACGTTTCTTGTTTTCCCTTTCTGTTGTAGCTAGAAGCACTTCGAGCTGAAAAAGAAGGATTGGAGAAAGACTTGAAAAGATTAAATGATAAGCTTGCTACTACCCTTTCTGACAGTAAAGCCAAAGATGAGCAGGTGAAGAAACAAACAAACATTGCACAAGAAGCATTGGCAGGTAAAACTGTCGCGGTTCTGTGTATCGATTTATCCTTCCCTTTCCCCTTTAAATTAGTGAACTCATAAAGGCTTCGTGCAGGATGGGAGAAGGCTGAGTCTGAAATGCTGTCCATGAAGCAATATCTCGATGAATCTATGCAGCAGCAATTGGTTTATGAAGAGAGGGCGGCCCATCTGGATGGCGCTCTCAAGGAATGCATGCAACAGTTGCGTTTCGTTAGAGAAGAACAAGAGCAAAGGATTCACGATGCTGTGATGAAGGCTTCGAAAGAATTCGAACAAGCACGCCTGGTTTTGGAGGAGCAGCTAGCAGAGGCTGGTGAAAGGCTTGCTAATTCTGCAAATGAGAATTTTCTCCTCAATAAATCTGTTCTTGCGAAAGAAACTATGATTGTGGATTTGAAGAGACAATTGGCGCAGGCAGAGGCAGATCATAATGCACTGATGGCTAAGTTGGAGTTCACCGAGAAAGACAGTGCTTCTCTTAAGTACGAGGTTCGAGTGCTTGAAAAGGAGCTTGATATCCGAAATGAGGAGAGGGAATTTACTCGTCGGACAACTGATGCTACTCAAAAGCAGCACTTAGAGAGTGTCAAAAGAGTTGCCAAGTTAGAATCGGAATGTCAGAGGCTGCGTCTTCTGGTTCGAAAGCGGTTGCCAGGTCCTGCTGCCTTGGCAAAAATGAAGAATGAAGCTGAAATGTTGGGACGGGATTCACCTGAAATGAGGAGAAAAAGGTTCAACTCCACAAGCGAAAATGAATCTTCAGCTGCCAATTCCCCTGAGAGTATTATTAGAAGAATCACTACTTTGACCAAGCAACTATCTGCTGCGGAAGAAGAAAACAAGACTCTGAAAGAATCACTAAATAGGAAAACGAATGAACTCCAATTCTCGAGATCAATGCTTGCCCGCACGGCCTCTAAACTGTTGCAACTCGAGTCACAGATTGAAGATTCATCTAAAAGTCAAGTTGCCTTGGAGCAGCCTAGAAGTAATCTTGCACCGCATGAGTTCTCCCTGACATCAATGTCTGACATTAGCAGCGATGACAAGGCTAGCTGCGCTGAATCTTGGGCTTCTGCATTGATTTCGGAGTTGGAGAACTTCAGGGGTGGAAAACAGAAGGAATCATCGTCAAGCAGAAGTGTTGGAAATTCGGACATGAACCTTATGGATGACTTCATTGAAATGGAAAAATTAGCCGTGGTCTCTGCCGAAAAAGCCACTGAAACTTCTCATGCTTCTTTAGAAGCAGATAACGGAACAAGTGGCGCCTTAGAGGCTGGACCAGATGAGATAAACTCTGAAGTACAAGGGAAGGAGATCCTTCCGGCGCCGGATCATATGTCAGATTTCCCAACATTAAATCAGGAAACCTGTTCCAATGACACATTAGAGGGTAATATTCCTGGATGGCTTCAGGATGTTGTAAAAGTGATCTTGGGACAAAACTCTATCACTCATAAGAACCCTGATGATATACTCAATGACATTAGAGTGGCTTTGGGGTCTCTAAATAATGCAGAAAGATGCGAGTTTGATTCTAGCAAAGGCCCTGGTGGTTTTAATACATCTAATGGACCTTTGAGTAATTCTGTGGTACCTCCATCTGGTGAAGTAAATGACACCGAGATCTCATCAACAAAGATTAGTAAAAAACAATATCAGAAAGATCTGAGTAAATCAATCGGCAAGATAATTGAACTCATCGAAGGGATCAGCATGCCTGCCGAGGATTATGATAATTCAAATCCCTTGTGCAGAAGAGATGGAAGTATCCATTCATCCGAGAATCTACAAACGACAACAGGCTACATCGTCCGTGTTCTCCAGTGGAAAACATCCGAACTCAATAATGTGTTGCAGCAATTTCTCCACGTGTGTTATGATTTACTGAATGACAAGGCTGATCATGAAAAATTTGCAGCAGAACTAACCACAGCTTTGGATTGGATTATGAATCACTGCTTTTCTCTTCAGGATGTTTCTAGCATGAGGGATGCCGTTAAGAAACAATTTGATTGGGATGAGACGCGAAGTGAAAATGAAGCTGAGATTGGGATGACAAGTGATTTTACAGACGGGGATGAGTTGCATCTTCCCAGAGAAGAGTTATTATGTTTGCCTCCACCAACTAATTCAGATGGCCATGATCTTCAGACTGAAGAGATGCAATGTGATGAGAAAGTAGAATTACAAAATGTTAAAGACAAAGAGATCAGTTCTGAAGCTGGAAACGAAGTCTCGGAAAGTAGGCTTCAATCTGCCACCGGTAGGACAGAACCCTTAATGAGTCAGCTTCAGGAATCGGAGAAAACTATTGCCAGCTTGAGATTGGAGCTGCAAACCTTGAAAGAATCCAATGGAATACTTGAGGATCAAATACAAAACAACACATTCATAAATGCAGATCTTGATGTTCAGTTTACAGATGCTGAATTAAAAGAGGCTCACCACAAGGTTTTGGCATTAGAAGTGGAACTGGAGAACAAGAATCATTATTGTGAAGAACTAGAGACCAGGTGTATTGAACTTCAGCTCCAGCTTGAAAGGTATCAACAATTTCAAAATGTTTGTTACTCTACAATACGGTTGCTGAACATTTGGCATTTATTTTCTTATTTGAAGATTGTCACTCACACATGAAATTTATCTTCTCAGCATGAAAAAGGAGTGCTCAAAAGATAAGCCGCAACGAAGTGTAAGCTCATCTCTGTTTATTCTCTTTACTTATTTGAGTTATAGTGAGATTTACTACTCTCTTCACCAGGAAAATTTAATCAAGTTGAAGCATTATTATTTTTCTAGATAGTGTTGGATTTTCATGAGACTAACTTGCTTTTTAAGTTAAAAGCATGAGATTCCAGATTGGCGGATGATGAGGAAGTTACTTCATTCATTCATCATCGCGTTTTATTTCTAAGCTTTTCATGTCAGAAATATATCCAATATACAAATCTATGAAACCTAAGAAGCATCATCGAAATTGGCACACCATGAATTGTTTCCTTCTGGCTAAACATAAGTGAAAACCGTTAAAATTATATCCAAGACCAAGGCTACTGTGATTTCAGTGTGGAAGTTAGGATAGGATTTGAGTTAGTCATGAAACCAGACTATAAGTTATATTGCCTATTTGATCTATTTGTGCATTGTACTACCCACTATTGTGAATAAGCAGAGAATATATTTCTTAAAAAATTGCTTGTGTTTTACTTTTGATGAAGGAAAAATTTATACTGCTTATAAACTGTATCTATATATTGCAACTTGCTAGGAAACTTAAAATGAATCAGGCAGGAACGCCTAATTGAAATGGTCTCATTGAAGTTTCTATCCATCATATCATATCATTTCCTTGTTGATAGATACAGTTTGTAAGCAGTTTTAAATGATGACTTGATTGCTTACCTTTGTGAATTAATCTATATCGAACCATGGTAATGTGTTGTTCAAAGGTGTTGATCAATCCTGCAGGAATGGGAAATAACAGCTGCTTCAGAAAAGCTGGCAGAGTGTCAAGAAACAATCCTTAACCTTGGGAAGCAGTTGAAGGCATTGGCTTCGCCAAAGGCTGCATCGCTTTTCGACGATGCCATTGCCGCCCAACGAAACACAACTACAATGACAACTACTACTGTCCTCCCAAAAGACACGAAACCAAAAAACCGACCTTCTCTACTTGATCAGATGCTGGCTGATGATGACATCACCAAAGCAAATATTCACACAGCATGTGACAGAAGCTCCTGTCCCACCAGCATTCCAGATTTTATACAGCCCCTGGAAAAGATTTTAATTTTGAATGGGCTTAAAGGCCACGATGACAATTCCAGTGTTAATTCTTCGGCCATTGTTCGTGCCAAGAAATCCGGAGGCCGAAGCTTGTGGAAGAAGCTATTAGGGAGAAAGAAGAAAGCCAAAAAGAAAATACACTTTCCATTCAAGACATGAAATTATGCAATTCCAGTGTTGTTCAGTATTTTCCTGTGGAAGGGGAAACAATTATGTATCTTTGTTGTAGTTTTAAAAGGAAAGAGTTGAGGGCGTTTCTTGTGTTTTGTTCTTGACTCTTGTATTGAAGCCTGAAAACTAACAACTGAAAATTCATGTTATGGAATGTGTGCACCGCTGTTGTTGTGTCATATATATTTACCCTAGTCTTTTTGGCTTCAACTTTGACGTGGCATCATTGTTTTAGCCTCAACTTCTCTCACTTGAACCACAATTCATTTCCTTCTCATCCATGGAGATGGTTAAGCCCTGATTTTGTTTTGGTTTTAGCTTTGATGGGGCATTATAAGTTATAACTTTACTCCATGGCTTCTTTTGGTCTGATACCTTACTCCATGTTATTCTAACACATTCCATAAAAAAAATTATTCGTGTGATTCTTTTCAGGGAACCAGGCCGGGTCATCTAAGCAAGAAATCTGAATCAAGAGTGCAAGAGTTTCATGATTTTTACGTGTATTGAAATCAAACATACAGGCATGTGAAGAGTCCAAGTTTGCAAAATTGCAATGAAATGAGAACTCAATAAAAAAATGTCCAAGCCTGTAGAATAAATAGGAAACTATACATTCCAAAATTCATGTGAAGTTCTGGAAATGCAGAAATGGCAAGCAACTGCAGCCTGTAGATAGAAGCAAATCTGTTTGGTATATTAATCTCTATAGAGTATGAATTTTGCAACGTCAGGGAGCCCTGCTTCCTCATAACATTGCGCAATCCGCTCTAAGTAGTCATCCCATGTTCCCTCTACCGAAGCCAAATCCAACAAGAAAGCAGCTTCATCTAGTACAACCTGCAGTTTATTTTGAAAATGAAACCAAGAAAGATTAGGATGAATCCCAGCATATGCCCTTGCCATGAATGGTTGATGCTATTAGCAGTGATTTTCAAATTAAACCAACAGTTGACAATGTGTGTATATATATAGAACCTGTGCAGGTGCCTTCCCCTTTTTAATATCCTCTTGCCTTCCCTCCTCAGTCACTTTCTCTTTAATGTACTCAATTTGCTCATCTTCCCATTGTGCTATATTGGCAACATCCTAAAGAATGAATATCACACAAAAAATGCCAGAAAAGGGGGGAAATCAGTACAAAAGGAAAAGAGATTGTTAAGAATAAAACACTCTCTTTTCTGATATATTTAGTCATGTGACTAGCATTGTCTTAGGAATAGTAGAAGTGATAGCATTAGAGTCTTAAGGAAATAGCTTAGTCTTGATTAGCTCTTATTGAAACTAGGCAAGCATTTATTCCCTATTGCACTATATATAGTGCTAATGGGTTCATGTATTCATAGATCCAACCTATTTTTTAATCTAAAGCTAATACAAATTCAACCAAGATCAAGCACAAGCTTACACCTAAACCAGGAAACAAGACTGAAAAGGATTTCATACCCGATACTTGCAACCCAGAGTCCACCATGGTGATTTCAACGCTCCCCTGGCAGCGTCCTTAGCTTCTACATTACGGCCAACCCTGTAAAAAAAAAAAAAAAAAAAAAAAACCTCCTTAGAAGATGAACAGTAAGAATCAGTTTTCCCATTTTGAATAACTTTGAGAAAGCAATGGAAAATGTACCTCAACAAAACCTCAGCATTGAACACAAAAGGTCGTGCAAATCCCGGAAAATGCTCCTTCTTGGTATAAAATTCTCCTGTTACCAAAGCTGAAACCTTCCACACACAGACATAACTGACATGTAAATCAATTGACTGGTGGCTAATGCTTGAGGAACTAATTAAATGCAGGAGAAACTTACATGGTCCCCTTCCTCAAAATGCCGCATCACTTTGCGCTCTATGATATCTGGAAATAGACCAACCTGAAAACAAATTAAATTCTTGCAACGATGGCTCATAGAAGTTTAAAACACACTTTGGATATTCATGAATACCTTTTTCAAAAGATAGACATCTAGGCTAGAAATTTTGGACTCGGCAAAATCACCCTTTCTGTAAAGTTTCTTCCCAGCATCAGCTGAGGCATGAAACACTTCTTCAATTCTCTCTTCAGTGTTCTTAGCATCTTCTTCAACCAATATTCTGTGTATAAATTGGTCTACCTGTATATAGCATGTAGGAACCATCTTAACAAAGTCATCACGAAACAACATCACAATGAATTAACAAACAAACATAACAATGCTCCCAAAAAGCCAAGGATGCTCCACTTACACTCTTAGCTAAAAGCCACACTCCATGCTTACTCACTTCCACCACCGGCATTTCCATCCTGCAGGCATTTACAATTACACGATCATTCAAATAAGTTAAACCGCAAGAAGAAAGGATTAACACTTAAGCCTTACTCAGGTGGAGCAGTCGGCCACCGCAGCAGCGCAGTCACAGTACCTACCAAGAAAACAATCACACATTCACATACAGCAACATCAAACCCCAAAGATTTCTCAAATCACTCAACACAGTACACATGCTATCCCCAAACCCGTACCTGAGTTGTTTTTGGACAGCGGTATTGCAAGTGGGATTAATCCTTGCCTGGCACCAGGGGAGATAATAGAATCACCTGTTACGTAGTGTGAAAATTCATCAAATTAAGGAATTCAATCCACATGTGCATAGCAGATAAAGGATAATAATAATAATAATAATAATAATCCAAATCACACGTTCAAGCACATTGACAAAAAGACAGATTCAAATCAAGATCATTCTAAACTTTGAGATTCTACACCCAAAAAAAAAAAACGGTTACAGGAGCAACATTACCTCTGGTTTTCAAAACACTCAAGAGCTGCGAGAGATGCTGAGGAGGCTGAGTTGCAGCTACATCCTTCACGAACGACACGTGGTCTGCAATAGCCAATAGAGAAAGAAACAAAGCAAAAGAAACTTTTTTTAAAAAAAATGGTGGAAAGAAGAAGAAGAAGAAGAATGAGAGTGAAAATTGAAGGGTTGGGAACACCAGAAGTGGAGGAGGAAGAAGCGGTGAAGCGGAGGGAGGCTCTGCCGCGGTTGCTGAGAAGGAGTGGCACGACGTTGCCACGTGGACACCCACCGTACAACACACCGCCGCCAACCTTCATTCTCCGGTGATTATTAGCCTTTTCTTTTGGATTTTGGTTTTTGAACTCAGCTTCTTCCGCTGCTACTTTTATTTTTTTGGGGGTGAGTATGTGAAGACACACAAAAACAATTACTGTGTGGCTGCAATAAAATGGCTTCGGCTCAAAAACCAGTTCTGAAAGGTCGAGGGAAGTCCAATTACAAATTTGGTGCTGCAAGCCCATTTACTTGCCCTGCTATCGTCGAACCAAAGATATGTTCAAGTGATTTCGAGCCTCTTTCCACTCGGGTCAATCTCCGTTGGTATAGTATATGTAAGATAAATTATTCTCTATGTTCATTACTTTCTCTTCTTTCAAAAGTAATCAATGGAATATATGTTATGGGATCATGAATCTATTTACATTAAAGTAGATATAAGAATTTTTCTAAAAGAATATTGGCACCAACATGCATTACGGTGGTGATGGACTAGGAAATTCCTATCTTGTTTAAGAGAGGCTACAATTGGGTCGGGTCTAGTTAGTCGAAATTTTAGTAAGGGTTTTGTTAACAAGTGTCATTAGGGCATTTGTTAGAAAAGTGACTGGTATACAACAAATTATATGTCACCAACCTGCCAACTCCGTATAATATACAATAATTTAGTGTTATCCGCATCTTATACGCAAAACAAAAAAACGTAATCCTCATGCGACTTGACCTTTACTCACACAGTTCTCGTTTCGTCTTCATCATCCATTGGTACTTTGTGATCTTCATCACCGTTCTTCTTTTTCTACATAATCATCATCAATCATCATTATTTGTTCATTGAATTCTATTGATCACCTAGTTCGAGTTCCAAATTCATCAATGGAGTCTTCTAATCTAATTGAAGGAACGAACGAGTCTGATAATCAATTGATTCAAGCTCCAAATTCATCAATGAAGTCTGCTAATCAAATCTATGGAACGAACAATGTATAACTCCTCAATCAAACTATTATCTACTTACATGATATGTTTGTGCATTTATGTTTGTCTTGCCTTTTATTTTCCTAAATAATGATTTGTGGTAATTATGTGTTATGTTTGTATTTGAGATGTTTGTGCAATATGGTAATTTAAGTTTGTGCACTATTAACCCCTTAGTTTTGGTCTTTTAGTATCTAGTGTTAATTGTTTCACATGTTTGTGCAATAATTTGGCAAATGTTTGTGCACTACGCATCCCTTGTATTGGTCATTTAGTATATAGTGTTAATTGTTTCATATGTTTGTGTATGTGTGTTCTATATGTTTGTGCAATAGTGTGACAAATGTTTGTGCACTACTCATCCCATGTGTTGGTCCTCTAGTATCTAGTGTTAATTATTTCATATGTTTGTGCAATAATGTGACAAATATTTGTGCACTACTCATCCCCCTGTGTTGGTCATTTAGTATCTAGTGTATATTGTTTCATATGTTTGTGCACATATGATGTATATATTTGTGCAATAATGTGACAAATGTTTGTGCACTACTAATCCCAATGTTTTGGTCATAGTGTTAATTGTTTCATATGTTTATGCACACATGTTGTATATGGTTGTGCAATAATGTAGTAAATGTCTATGCATCACTATTTTGCCGAGTGTGTTACATACAAGTTTGTGTTGTATCACTACAAATTGTGAAACGCGAACAATTTCTTTTATCATGCGTGTACGTACGCATTTCCATTGCAGATTGGGCATTGTAGTGGAAGCAATTGGTTGAGCCGTTAAAATAATGGGGTTGGGTGCATTAAAGTCAGAGCTAGCAATATGGTGACTATAGTAAGGATTTCACACGTAGCAATGTTGTATTTGTTAAAGAATAAAAAAAGAAAAATATTCGTTAAAAAAATAAAGTTTAGAATTTTAGTGCACTGAACATGTTAAAGAATCAAATGTTTCCATCATTATTAACTTCTTAATAAATGCATTTAAAACACTTATTAGCATTTTATTAACAGAACTCATATGTCGGGTGGTGAATCAATCAAGACAAACAAGAATATTGGCATGACCAAAAAATAATATCAACTTGGCACAATGTTCAAACCGAGAAAAAGAAAAAGTTCGGACCAAACAAAAGTAAAATTGCCACTGCATATGTACCAATGAGGATTGATCTGAATGGTAAGCGGCTTGGTATCACTTAAGTAAAGTATCAAGTTTAAAATCTTATATACGCAGTTATCCCCATTGGGAGACTTACCCACCACAATCAGGTGCGTAACCCGGGTCGACCTGGATTAGTCTAGGTGAAACCATAAAACCGGGCGGAAAACCAAAAAAAAAAAAGTTGCATATGTTTTTTCCTTTCTATTTTTTTTAAATGCAAGCTGTATTTGATTTTTATTTATTATTTTTTAAATTGCTAAAAAATTCATTCGGAGTTGTCTTTTTAGCTTTTATTATTATTATTATTATCATCATCATCCTTTGCAAAGATAAAATTTGGTGTTTTTCAAAACTGTCCTATAATCTTTTGATGGGTTTTCAACTTTTTTACGAGTTTAAGGGTTGAAAGTTACCCCACCCATTCCAAAATATTAGTCCATTTCACATTTTTAAGTTTATTTATAATTTAACATATTTTGACACAGTTGTGTTTAGATTATGACTTTTTTAATAATTTACATTTGTATGGATTGAAATCTAAAATTGTCATTGCAAATGACGATTTGAACATATGACTCGTACAAATATAAATTGTTAAAAAAAATCATAATCTTGCAATATTTGTTGTTTTGCCCATAAAATATCGATTTTTTCCTTTATTATTATTATTATTATTATAAACTACTTTAAACTCAAGGCATGATGCTAAATGGCACGAAAAAGAATTCCATTTTTTTTTTCTTTTTCTTTTCCTCTTCTTCTTCTATTTTTATGTGTTGCTAGTGCAACCCTGGCAAGAAATATCCCCTCTTTGGTACGTAACTTGTTCGCAGGGGATTGTGTCACAGATAGTTGCCTTATTGCAGCAAGAAGGTGAAGGGTTCGTAATCAAATTGTTTTATTTAATTTTGAATTTATTTAGGCTGATTGGTATTGCCCTACGTATTGGGATGGTTTAAGATTTTCTGGTTTTTAATTATTTTCTAAAGATGGATCAACATAAATGAGCTTTACACATGGGTCGATTTGTTTCAGTTTCTGTTTGTATTTTTTTTTTTCTTTTAATGAATTTTTATCTAAAAAAATAGTTTTTCTTAACAAAATAAAGTGTACGAAATCTTTTCTGGTTTTTAATAACGTTATCTTCACTTATAAACAAGAAAAATTTCAGACAAAATTAAATATTAACACATAATTCAATAACTTGATTAATAGTAGAGATACTTCATGACAAATGTCATATTCAATACCAACGGAAGTTGGTCCAAATGGTAAGCGGCTTGATATCGCTTAAGTAAGGTCCCGAGTTCGAGACCTTGTGTACGCAGTTATCCCCGCGGTGAGACTCACCCGCCATAGCCAGGTGCACGACCCGGGTCGACCCGGATTAGTCAAGGCTAAGCCTTGGATACCGGGCAGGCAACCTAAAAAAAAAAATGTCATGTTCAATTTCATGTTAAAAGAAAAGCCATGTTCAATTTCTCTAAGACTAGCCAATTTTTTTTTTGTATGAACATAATTATTTTACTTTATATTTAGACACATTAAAAAAAATACAAAATTTTATTATAGTAATACACTCACTTATTTTTTAATTCTGTAAACATTATTATAAATATAAAATTATTACAAGAAGATGACTTCTAAAAGGCATAAACAAAGTAAAACAAAAATAAAAAAGCAAGAGTGTAGCAAAAGACAAAAAGAATTAACATGATTGACTTTAAAATCTACATACCAAGATAACAAATAAATATTTCAGTAAAAAAATATTATAGACATATAAAAGTAATGATATTCTATCCAAAATTCAAACCATAAATACGCCTAAAATACATTTGAGACTCCGATACAAAGCTCTGCTCATAGAGCATCTGAAGCAAAATTTTCCAACCAAACAATTAATGAAACTGTTGCCTTAACTTACTAATGTTCCAAAGTTGACAAATGGTGAAGCAAATTTATTTGGCTTGCACCTTCTAAATACGTGCAACAATAATAGACTCTTGTCATTTGATCACTACTAGAAAAATGGATTTTAGCAACAGAAATGTAATCCAATGTTATATTTTATGTTATCGATGAAATTTGCAACGGAATAATATTTTTTTGCTAAATTTTAAAAATAATGATGGAATAACGACAAATTCGTCCATTGCTAAATATTTTCTGTTAATCAGGCCTCTTATTATGTAAATGACAAAAAATACAAAACAAAAAAGCTTAATTAAATTTTTAATTCTTGTAAAATTTCAAAGTTTATTTTTAGTCCCTGTAAAATTTTAAAATTTGATTTTAGTTCTTGTGTCTGGCTGGGGTTAACGGCCACATCAGCGACATAATATACTCGTTGCAAAAATTTTAGCCAGAACCAAATTTGCAACGATATTAGTGACAAAAATATTTCTCGCTATTTTATTTTTAGCAACAGAATTTAAAAATAAGCCAATATTATCTCAATAACAAAAATTGTATCTCTGCATGAATTTTCCTAAGACGAGCATGGGACAAGGGTAAGAGTAGTGTTATGTGTATGTCAAATATAATACTAACATATAATCACTATTATTTTAAATATATTTTGATTTACTACTAATAAAATAATTATCCTCATTTACTTATTAATTATGAATATTTTTATGTATAATGCTATATTGACTATATGTTAACACTTATCTTATTATTTTGAAAGACTTTTTCTAGGATAAAGAGGACGAAATGTTTAGCAGAAAAGAACAAGGTACTTTTGCCGTCACGAGGTTTGATCATATAAAATGCCAAAGTAGTTTGAACGCTGAGAAACGCAATCGCTAAAGACAGGTTAGTACTAAGAACACCTCACCTACTACTAGCCTTTCCGTGTTGCTCATACCTGTTACAAATAGGACATTCTCGATTCTTCGATGGGACGTGGGTTTATTGGGACCTTTATTTTTCTATTTATAATTTAACGTAATTACCTTTACAAAAATATTATTTATAAATAAAGTTAATGTAAACATAAAGTCTCTTATTTTACACATATTATCAAAATCATATTCACATTTTATTATATGAGTGCCATACTCACATTCTATTATATGAATGTGAGCTCTATAATATGTATGAAAAGATAAATTCTGTGTCTTCACCATCCAAAATATGTGTAAAAAGCTAACTTAAGCTAGGTTGACAAGACATGATAATAGCAACCTTCATGCGGAGGGTGAGGCCACCGCATATTCTTTGATCAAAAAGGAAGCGTGCACTCCGTATATTCATCATATATATATATATATATATATATATATATATATAAAATGATTAGAATACGTATTTTATATATTTTTTAAATTTAGAAATAATGAAAAATGAGTCCAATCATGAATTTATTTTTCACCATCATCCTTCTTATCCTCTTCTCATCTTCCTCCTATCACTTGAATGTATTTTTTTTCGTATCCTTTCTCTTTGTCCACATTCGTCATCCTCTTCATCATTCTCCTATCATTTGAAATTTGATTAAAATGAAATTAAAATTATAAAAGGTTAGTTTTTTTTGGAATAAATGAGATTTACCTTTTATAATAGTGATTTCTTTGTTACAAATGTTTGAGCAATTCGATTAGACTATTACTTGTTACATATGCTTAAAATGATAAAGGGTTAACTATTTTGTAATATGTGTTTTCGTGTTGCTAATGTTTGTGCATTGATATTGTTAAAGTTTCTACACTAAAATTATTCATAGCATAATGTGTTTTTCATGTTAATGTTTGTGCATATATATTGTTAAAGTTTGTGCACTAAAATTGTTCATAATATAATATAAGTTTTTCATGTTGTTAATGCTTGTGTATCTGCGTTGTTAATGTTGTGCACTTATGTTGTTAAAGTTTGTGCATTGAAATTATTCACAATATAATATGTGTTTTTATGTTGTTAATGTTTGTGCATTTATGTTGTTAAAGTTTGTGCACTGCAATTGTTTATAGTATAATATGTGATTTTCATGTTGTTAATATTTGTGTACCTGTGTTGCTAATGTTCGTGCACATTCATTGTTAAAGTTTATGCATTGAAATTATTGACAACATAATGTTTTCATGTTAATGTTTGTGCATTGAAATTATTTATAGTATAATATGTGTTTTTCATGTTGTTAATGTTTGTGTACCTACATTGTTAGAATTTGTGCACTGAAATTGTTCACAATATAAATGTGTTTTTCATATTGTTATTGTTTGTGCACCCATATTGTTAATGTCTGTGCACTATTATTTTATAAGTTTGTGTACTGAAATTGTTCACAATATAATATGTGTTTTTAATGTTAATGTTTGTGCACTCGTATTGTTAATGTTTGTGCAACTACATTGTTAAAGTGTGTGCACTCGAATGAAAATTGAGAAACGTGAATCGTGTGCGTACGCGCGTTTAAGTGCGGAGTGGGAATCCGTATGCGAGTAGGGATTCGTAATGAGTCCAAACATATTTAATATGTATTGAATGTATGGTGACGCATAAAATAGTGTATACGTAGTACTACCGTTTTTTTATACATTAAGGTGTAAAAACAACTATGTCATATATGAATCATTACTCATTCTTAAAAAAAAAGTGATAAATAAGACTTATAGGGTGCTTAATTCATTCTATAATATAGTATATAATATATATATTTTTTCTTGTATTCGTCTTTCTTTGGAAATGAAATGATAGGACTTACCACCCGAACAATCTTACGTTAGTAATTAAGTCAAATAGTGAACCCATATATGAAAAAGGAAAGGAAATGTCTTAGATTAAAATCAAAATAGACAACTCTTCCCTCATATAGGTGTAGTGTGTTGTCACCCGGCCTAACTCGTGGAAAACGTTGTATTGACCTGTATCAAAATTTGGTAATCGCAATTAATGGGCTAGAGTGTTAAAGCCCTGTCTCTCATTAAAACATGATAGAAATATTAGGTCATCGCAATTAATGGGCTAGAGTGTGCCCTGTCTCCCATTAAAGCCCTGTCTCTCATTAAAACATGATAGAAATATTTGGTCATCGCAATTAATGGGCTAGAGTGTGCCCTGTCTCTCTTTATGGATAAGATTATTGATACTTAAAAATTAGAGATCTTTTGTTGTTGATTTTAAAAGTTTAAGATTTGTGTGGTTGATAATAAAAAGGTTAAAATCTCTTGTTGTTGATATTTAATAGTTTAAGATCTTTTGTTGATGATATTAAAAATTAAGTAATGATAGTTATGTTTCTTAATGTAAATTTAATATAATGAACTTGAATGTTTAATGTGAAATTGTATGATATTTTTATTTTGAATTGTATATTCTTTTTTAATATTTCTTTTGACAAAAAAAATATCATTGGTAGTAATAATAATTGTTATAGCAATAATTGTAGCAACAATAATTATTGAAAAAATATATATTCTTTCAAGTTTTATTGGTAATAATAAATGCCGCTAAAAGTGGTATTTGGATGATTCTAATAGACTTTAGCAATAATATAAATTGTCATAAATAATTGTCATTATTTACTCTAGGTCTTTTGTGACAATTAAATAGGTCTTTACCAGCACTTTGTTTAATGGTTGCTAAAACTCTTTAGCGACAACACCGGGGCAAAAGGCTAATAACCTCTAAAAGTTTTAGCAGCCATTTTTTATTGCCATAAAAGATAAAATTTATTGCCGCTAAAAGTCTTATTTGTACTAGTGTGTGGTTATTTTTAGTTGTGTTTGGTATGTGGCAGGACAATGAAACAAAATTATATTAATAGAATATTTTTATATTTTCTATATCTCATTGAAATTGTAAAAGAAGAGAATGAAATTTTTTTGCTGGAGGGACACAAAATTAGAATTTAGAGAGAAAAAATTTTTTGTGTCTCCTCTGTTCTCTTGTCTATCTTTTTTCTTTTTATATCAAACCCAACTTTGTTTCACATGAAAAGAGAACATCAAATGAAGCAATTTTCTTTTGAGGTATTTTTATTTCGTACGTATGTCGCGATTGAGATGCCTCCCTAACAAATGTTTTCTTCAATATTTGAATGTTGGCCTTTAAAATGTGGCTCGCTTAGCACACTACACTCAAGAAATAAATTAAAATATTTTATTTATTTCAGATTATTCAGGTAGGTCTCATGGTACTTTCATCACATTCGAAAGTAGGTGTGGTTGTAATTTTCGATCATGTTCCAGATTAAGTGTAGCCATTCGACCCCAATTGAATTATGACCTGAAAATATTGTTTGATTTTTAAAATTATAGCTCAAAATGGAGTACATGCTACGTATTTTTTGTTTTATTCGTATTTGTCAAATTTCTAAAGGGATTTTTTATAATTACTTTGTGCGGAATGGATAACACATAAACATTGTGTGCTATGTATTTTTTTTATATTATTCAGGAGAAAAATAATTAACAAGACAGCTACATCCTCCATGAGAGGAAAGGGAAGGGAAAAGTCCCGGGAAATTTTCTTAAAAATTGCTATATTTTTATTTTGGTACAATATTATGCTGTACGAGTGAATATTAAAGTACATCTACAATAAGGTAAATAAATACGTGCGTTAATATCTTATTTGATTTATGGACTTTACACTCATGTTTTAGTTTGTCATTTAACTCTAAAAAATGACAGATTAGTCCATAAATTATGCAAACATTGGACTCATTGTTCGAAGCAGTTCCTAAACCTTCATAGTACTATCCTAAGTAGTCCTTTAACAACCTAACTATTTCTTCTTAAGACATGGGATAAAGATTAACGGGTTCAACGTTTATAAAGTCCAAGAATTAACATGTCACTTTTTTAAGTTGAGGGACCAATTAGGATACAAATATAAAGTTTAGAGACCAAATATGATATTAACTCTAAATATATTGTATGATTTCCATAATATATATATATATATATATATATATAGATGAATATGTGAAGGAGTTAATTAATTGTGATGCTCAAATTAATAACAGTATGTTAAAATGAAAATAATATAAGTAAGTAAAAATATGACAACAAATAACATGAAATAATACTAAAGCATTGATTTTGATAAAAATTATGTATAACAATATGAAGTAATATCTTTCAAGTTCCAACTGCTTGTTTTAAAACTAAAAACTAAAAACTTAAAACCAAACCGATAAAAAATAAAAGGATTTTTTTAAAATTTATTTAAGAAAAACAAAGACACAAAACGAATGAGGGTCCTCTCCACATCCTTGACATTTCAACATAGATAAAACAGAGCCATTCACGGCATGATACATCTAGCTTTGCCGCATACCGGTCATTACTCGACACATCAACCATTTTATTAAAAATAATGGCCGACAAACTTTATTTATTTTTGCTTTTTGCAATTAAGAATTTATCCGAGCTGGGTGGATGAGACAAAATCCATGAATGCAGGGTCATTTCCCATGGCCTCCAATAGCTCATGGGAGAGGCAAACTTCGATGTCAACACTAGCATCTTCCACCCCGGAGAACACGGTAATCTTACCGTGACTCTTATTCCCGCAGCCGCTCCTCACCGCCACCGGTTTCCCCCACCCAAAATCATTCCCGTACACATCAAACCTCGGCGAGCTGCTTGTGACCAAGGCATTACCAGCCATGGCACCCTCCGTGAGAAGCCTAGGGTTTTTAACCCAAGACCTAAGGTGGCTCTTCATTTTCTCTTGTGTGTGCATGGAAACCATCTTGTTCATCTCCAGAGCGGCCTTGCCAAGCCCTCCTTCTAGAAGCTCTCCAGCTTTCATGGTTACCGTTCCGTCCTCCACCGCATTCCCGAAATAATTTTGTGGCAGCGGTGGGCTGGTCATTCTCCCCCTACCCCCTATCAACAGTCTGTAACTCACCTCTTCTTGCGGGTCAAGGTGTTGGTTGCGGACTATGGACCTCCAAAGATGAGTCACAAGTGCTTGCAAAGATGATATCTTCTTGTTGCTTTCACACTACAACATAATTAAAATTTGGTAACTTATAATATATACATGTATGTGTTGAACAACATTTTAATTGTATTCGTTCAATAACTTTTAAGGGTTTAATTTTGAAACATTGAGTTTTACATTGTCATTCAACGTTGTGAGTCTCATGACAACACAATTTTGAATAATAATGCAAATTTATTTTATTTTTTATAAATATCATTTTAAAATCTTACAATTTAATTATGTGACTAAGTATGCATTTGTTTCAGATTTTTTTTAAAAAAAATTGTAAAAAAGTAATTTCTTATTGAGCTGAAAATTAGTTTTTTCTAAAAAAAAATTAAACTTTTAAGCTTACAAAAACTAAAATTATTGATTTGGGATTCTTATTTTTTTTTAAAAAAATCCAAATATTTTTAATTAAATGCAAAGCAAATTTTTTACTTAATTTTTTTCCCAATCATTTATAAACATGTTGAAAGTTGTGTAATATGGGAAGACTGCGTGACGACTCATCTCATCTTCCATTAAATCAAATTCTAACATATGCATGCCCGGTTCAAATCTCATTAAGGTGAGTGAATATGCACAACGTCATATACTCAATAGAAAAATGTTTTGATTGTGGAGCATATGAATATACGTAACGGTCAAACAAAGAAATACAAAGTAGTACGGTCACTGCCAACCTCAGCATTGGCTTTGGCCTTTAGTTGTGCAATCTTTTCCTGTGTGAAATGGAAAACCCTCTCCCGCTGCAGCTCCGAAAAGAACCCGTCGTAGCCACGTTGCACCTTCTCCTTCGCAAAAGGAACGCGTAAGGCGCCACTGACGCCACTGTCGAGGAACCAACGTTCAAGCACGGGGGGCTTGGACAACTTGTCCAAGCCCCGCGAGATTTCGGCCCATGAATTCACGAAGTGCCAAAATGACGTGCCATCGCCGACCACGTGGTTCATGGTCACCCCAACGAACACGCCGTCGGCGAGTTCGGTCACCTGAACCGCCAGTAATGGCTTGCACGTGCCCTCGTAGTTCCTTACTCTGTTGAGCGGGAAGAACGAATGCACGAAGCGAGGAGTGTAAGTGGGACCCACTATGTCGTCCACGCAGCAGTTATCCGCTACTGCGTGCACGAACAGTGCCCCATAGTTGTTGCATATGATGGAAACGGATGAGGTGTTGTTGTCTTCGTGTTCGACGATGGAGAGGCGGCCGGCGAGGGGCGGGAAGGAGGTTAGTGTGGTTGATAGGGAAGACTTGAGGTGTTGGATTATAATTGGTTTAGGGCTGACGTGGAAGAGGAGGCCTTTCTGGATTGGATCCACAAGTAGGAGTTGGAGATCCCATGGGGTTAGATGCATCTCAAGCACTGAAGAATCATCATCGTTTTGGGCTGATGCGTGGATTGTACTTGTTGAGATGAATTTGATGCTAATTGCCATGGTTCTATTATGCCTTCATCCAACATGTGTTTTCGTCCTAGTATCTATGCCTATATATAGCATCCTAAAGAAAAATTATTGTAAAATATTTTATATAGGCATACCCACAAATAAAGTTTATCAAGGTAAACTTGAGATCACACACTTTTATGATATTTTTATGATGAAGTAGTGTTATATTGTTACTTATACTCATAATCCCTGTATTCATTTTAAACCAAAAAAATATGTATCTATACTAAATTCGTAATAATCTTTGTATCAACTCACTTATTATTTATTGTTAAATAAAATTTGAGTTCTGCTACACCTACACCAAAAACCATACACCATATATACACCTTGTATTTATATACATAAAGTTTATGTTTTAACTCATGTAATGTTTATGTACTTAATTAAGTATAGTTGAGAGTATCATTACAAGTTTGTAATGTTTGTGCACTCGTGAGAATAAATTTTGTGCATTATTAATAGTGTATGTATAGATGTATGAAATTGGGTGTACATGTAACATTTTTGATAAAATTTTAATGTGACTCAAATATTTAAAATTTTTTATTAATTATAAATAATAAATAAATTAATATAATATCTTACACTATATAAATACAAGCAATATTCATTCCTCTTTAGGGTGTAGTGGTTTAAAAATTATTTATTTTAGTCGGCAAATCAAGCATAGTATCACTCATCATCATACATAGTTACATACTACAATTTTAGTTGTCAGTATAGTATCTCTCATCGTCATACATACGTGTGTATATCTAAACAACCTAAAATTCAATTCCGTGTTCTCATCAAAAATGAAAATTAATTTCGTGCAACCACCTAATTACGGCTGGTCAGCGAAATAATGATAGTGAACCGTCATTGAGGCCTCTGTCTCTCTGTGCTGGTTACAAGAATCGTCGCTAATTCATACCACAACTCAAAACAATTATTTGAGGTTGCGTTTGGTGTGTGCATATATAAACAAAAAGTTACATGTACACCCAATTTTATACACCCATACATACACTATTAATAATGCACAAACTTTATTCTGATGAGTGTACAAACATTACAAACTTATAAATGATATTCTCAATTATACTTAATTAAGTGCACAAACATTACATGCATTAAAACACAAACTTTATGTATATAAGTATAGGGTGTATGTATAGTGTATATTTTTTTGTGTACGTGTAGCGGGACTCATATATAAAATATTGTTACGCGTGAGCTTAAATTTGAGTGGTTGGCTTATGTATGATATTATTATTATTATTATTATTATTATTATTATTTATGGGTTAAATTTAGAAGGAGAATGAAAGAAAATTGAAAACTTATAAATGTATTATATTGCTTACAAATTTTAATTTAAGTAAAACAAAAAAGAAGAATACACTCATGATTATTAAACTCTTAAATTAACTCAAATTCTTATGAATTTACACTTTTATTACACAAAATGAGTTAATACTTATGTAAACTCTTTTTTGATAAACTCGTACGAGTTTAAATAAACTCTCGATTTTATTAGCGAGTTTATCTCAAAATGTATAAATTTAGTAACTTTTTGTTAGATAATTAGTTGGTTTTGTGTGTGTTAAATAATATTTATTTAATTTACTAAGCTAATTTTATATATTTATCATAATTAAATTATGTTTTATCGAACTATAAAGTAATACATGTACATAATGAAGTATTGCATAACTAATTGACATGCATTAACGTATATTTTATGATATTTATTTCATTTATTTTGTTTTAAATTTAACATTATTCAATGTCAATTATGAATACAAAATATATTCATATTTAGTTCCTAATTATACTGCTTATAAAATATATTTTTTTACGTAGTAAACTATTACGAGTTTATGATTCGAGTTTGTTAAGACTTTACGAGTTTACTTAAACTTTGGAGTTTGACAACCTTGGATACACCCCAAATCCAAAGAAAATTTACCATAATAAAACATTGGAAAATGTCTATTTCTCAAATGCATCAATTGTAAAGTTATTCCTAAAATGAACCATTTTTCTTATAAAATGAGTTGATTTAAATTGACTACCGTGTAACTCTAGATTTTCTTTATTGGAAATTGTTTTAAATCAAATTCCATTTAATTTAAAAAAAAGGACTCGATTTAAATCGATCGACTCCTATATGAGTAGATTTAAATCAACTCTTGTGTAATATGTCTAAAATCATATCTATAAATAAAAGTGCATACTCATTTGTATTGTGTATCAAGGTTTAGGTTTTTTCTTTTGTGTATTATAATGGTGAGAAAAAATAAAACCAATCACATCGGTTTCTTAGAGTCCATCATCAACCGCGCATAATAAAATCGAATCAGGAATAAATAGTAAATAAGAAAATTTGGTTTTATGCTTGTTTCAAATATCACATATTTAAAACATATCTTTTCAATTTGAAATTGAACAAATTTTTATCTTTTAAATTTGAAATTGTTTTTATTTGGTTAAAAATGCTTTCAAAATTTGTAGTGTTTAAAAGGCTCATGTAGTGTTTTTATTTGGTTAAAAATGCTCTCAAAATTTCAATAAAGGCTCATATATGTATATTATTGTAGTGTTTAAAAGGATTTTAATTTAAGTTATGAATAATGCGAATTAAGATATTTTTTAAAATTTTCGGTTACATTATCATCTCAAATTTGATTTAATGGACAAATATGATTTCAATTAAATTTTAAATATGATTTAAATAAAATTGATCAAATCTTTATATTTTAAATTTGAAATTGTCTTTATGGAGAGTTATATATGTACACTATTGCAGTGTTTAAAAGAAATTTAATTTCAATTATAAATGTAATATGAATTAAGATATATATATATATATATATTCTAATTTTCTGTTACATTATCATCTCAAATTTGATTTGATTTAAATTTGATTTAATAAAAAAATATGATTTGATTTATATGAAATTGACCAAATATTTATGTTTTTAAATTTAAATTTGTTTTTATTTGGTTAAAAATGATTTCGAGTCATAATAGAGACTCATATATGTACAGTATTATTGTAAAAAAATTTTAATTTCAATTATAAATGTAACATGAATTAAGATATTTTTTTTGGTAACATTATCATCTCATATTTGATTTGATTTAAATGAAATTGGTCAAAAACAACACGGAACCAGTGAAATTGCAGCACTGTATTAGCGACAGTTAGGCTAAACTACCGCCGGTTTACATTTTGCGGCGGTTCGTGGGAACTGCAGCTGTTATGTTATATCACGGTCGTTCCTTGTAAACCGCTGCGTATTAATTCTGTTTGCAGCGGTTGGGGAACCGCTGCATAATTGAAAGT
Organism: Nissolia schottii; assembly: GCA_003254905.1. Classification (NCBI taxonomy): domain Eukaryota; kingdom Viridiplantae; phylum Streptophyta; class Magnoliopsida; order Fabales; family Fabaceae; genus Nissolia; species Nissolia schottii. The sequence continues at coordinate 150,749 of QANU01089464.1, forward strand.
ATTAAAAAAAGTGGGAAAGAAGAAATCGACGCCGACACCAGATAAGTCTTTCGTGGCCATCAACACGCTCACTCTCACTCTTCTTCTTCGACGGCGTTCTTCTCCGACACACTATCTCCGGCGACGATCGTCCTTTGGTAGCTGAAGGATCTGCTTGCTTCAACGTCGACGTCGACGGCACCATCACATTTTTCGGCTTCCTTGGAGCAGCTGCTGCTCTGGTCTTCTCCTGTAATTGTTCCAATCTCTTAATCTCAATTAGATCTAGATTCGTGTTTTCGTGATCTACACAGTCTCTTTTCCAATTTCGCTTTTTCGCCAAATTTAATTTTCGATGCGCAAGCTCGTTACAGTAGTTTATCTCTTAAGCTAGATCTCTTTTGTGTTTGATCGAAGCGTAACCTGAGCTTAAGATTTCGATCCCTTTGAAAATGTGGAATAACGATAAACTTGCTGCTGCTGGATTTGTTGCTTTTATGTATAATAGTTTTTTGATTCAGTTGTGCTTTGATGGCTTCCGTGGAGTAATTGTTTCTCTGTTTACAGCCAAAGAAACTGTAAAATTCACTGAATGGACTCTTAAAATGAATTAATTGTTTATCTGCTCCACCTCGATTTGATACGGCAACATAATTGTAATGTATTGAAACACAGGAAAGTGTTTTCACATCCACCAAGGTTCAAGTAAGTACCAGCGGTTCAAAGTCATGTGCTAGAAGAATGTTACTTGATTTTATTCTTCCATGAATTATGTCATTTCCGTGTAGGTACTTTAAGCCTTTGGCAGTACCTCTTGCTACTTTCATCCTTTCTCTCCGTGTTAATGACTGGAAATATCCTCCTGCATAATGTATGAAGTTCTTTCAATATGCCTTTGCTACAGTATCAATTTGAATTCTCTTTTGAAGTTCCAAGCATAACGTGCTTAAATTTCATTTATATATCATACATAACAAGTCATGTATTAGTCCTTACTTGATAGGTACTGGTCAAGTGAACCATTGCATGCTTGCTCACACACAATCATCAATTGGTTTTTATCTGTACATAAACCCAATAGCATGACCACATTTTTATGTCTAGCCTTAGAGAGCAACTGGAATTCTGACTTGAAAATCATCTCTTCATGGGACCTAGTGATTTGATACTTCTTAACAACTATTTTCAGCTTACTCTCTAGCAGTCCGCAGAAAGTAGGTCCATCTTTACTTTCAGATAGAGAGGTCTTAATCGAAAATCCACATGGATAACATCAAAGTTTTTATCTTCATTTTTTTCTCTCTCTCTCTCTATATATATAATATATTCTCCACCCACACAGGAGTTGACTAAGAAGTTCCAGGAAGAGACAGGGCTAGAGGGGTTATTGTGTGCACCCGGAGTCCTTTGAATGGAAAGCTTTATCCTCTTTGCTTGCAGCTTCCTCCTAACAACGTGATGACGCAGGTTGTCTTGGTTCTTCCCTCGTCAAAAGGTGATTTTCAGTGTTTGGTTTTTTCTGGTTTTCGCCTGATTTATTTGTCTCTGATATTCGCATGATTAGAGCTTGGCATGAGTGATTGAACTGTGATTATCTTGGAGTTACACTTTATTTTGAGGCTTCTGGTGTTATTCTGCTTTTTGGTTGCTGCTATCTCTGATTGTCCCCTATTTGTGTATTTTGCTGCTGGTTCTGGTTTTCAGTTGCTGGCTGATTGGGTGCAGCGTTGGAGCTATTTTTTCTGGTTATTGTTTCGTTGTTTCTGGTGGCTGTTCTTGCTGCTCTTTGCTGTTTCTGTTTTTCTTCGACTGCTGCTTTTCATTTATTGGATCCTAAAATGGAAAGCCAATTGTAATTCTCCTTCTTGAAAGTGTATTTAAAAGGTAAAAATTTAAATCTTTATCTTTTAAATTTGAAATTGTCTTTATTTGGTTAAAAATGATTTCAAAATCTGAAAGACTCATATATATACACACTATTGGAATGTTTAAAAGAATTTTAATTTCAGTTATAAATGTAACGTGAATTAAGATATATATATATATATATATATTAATTTTGGTTACATTATCATCTCAAATTTGATTTGATTTAAATTTAATTTAATGGACAAATATGATTTGATTTAAACGAAATTAACCAAATCTTTATTTTTTAAATTTGAAATTGTGTTTATTTGGTTTAAAATGTTTTTGAAATCTATGTCATAATGAAAACTCATATATGTACACTATTGCAGTGTTTAATCCATACAAAAATGTCTATTAATTTCTCACTCATTTTTTCTTGCACCTCTATTTATATATATGATTTTGGACATATTACACAGGAATTGATTTAAATCTACTCCTACTAGAGTTAATTTAAATTGACTCCTATTTTAAAAATAAAAGGATAAATGAAAGTCAATTTAAATTGACTTCCAATTAAAAAATTCCTAAATTACACGGGAATAAATTTAAATCAACTCCCTTTATAAGAAAAATGATTCATTTTAAAAAAAATTTGAAATTAATTCATTCGAAAAATATGCATTTTCTAATGTTTTGCTATGATAAATTTTCTGCAATTCAGGTGGGAAAGCAAATCCTGTATGTCCTTCTCATTCTTTTTTCTTTAATGTCTTCTCTTTTATTTTGCTCCTAATTTTCAAATGCAGTCTTACTAAAACTAACCCCTTAGTTTTCTTTTTCTTTTTAATATATATATATATATATATATATATATATATATGTATAAATAAATAAAAGAGGGACTTTCTCCTCTCTAAAAATCTAACTCAATTAATTATTATTTTTGAGATATGATTTTAGCATCAAGGTATTGTTGTTAAGTAATGTCTCGAGTTTAAATTTTTTTATATACAAGAAAAAATACTATTGTAAAAGCTTTATTTTTGTGATGAGTTGACAATTGCACAAGTCAGATTAATATCGATGGTTAAATTAAATTAAAAGGAATAAAAAAAATATTTTTATAAATCCCAATTTTATTATTGTTAAGTAATGCCTTGAGTTTAAATTTTTTTTTATATACAAGAAAAAATAGATAAAAGCTTTCCTTTTGTGATGAGTTGACAATTGCACAAGTCAAATTATACCGATGGTTAAATAAAAAGATATATATATATATATATATCTATTTATCACAAATTTATTATTATTAATTAATGTCTTGAGTTTAATTTTTTTATATAAAAATATAATATTATAAAAGATTTAGTTTTTTGATGAGTTGACTATTGAACAAGTCAAATTATACCGATGGTTAAATAAAATAAAAAAATTGATTTTTGTTCATCACATTTCATAAGCAAAGACGCATAACAAATAATTGTTATTCATCACCCAAAAAGGAAAAAAAAATACTTATTTGCGTGTCAAACTCTCATTTGCTATTTTATAAATGTTGATATTGATTTTGTGACTGATTATATAAGTGGCGACCTGCTATCATGTAATTGTTGAACTATGTTGGTAACTTAATTTGGGAGCGGCGAGGTATTTTCTTTTGAAAAAAAAAAAATCAAGGATTTGTTTTACTAAGTTTTTCTAAATGTTTTTAGTGAAACTTTTTTCTTTGTCGGTCGTTTGATTTTTGGTGGTTTAAAGTTATCTGTAATGATGATTTTCACCCATATTTTGAGTACTAAATCTCTCATACTTATTTAAAAAAAAAGTATGTTTCCGAAGATAGCTAAGGCGAGAATGACAAAGAATGGATAGAGTTAAATGAATGATGTCTTAGAATAATTTAGTATGAAGAAGTAGAATGGTGACATTTTGTCTTTTGTCCCTCCTTTGTTATCCAAAGTTTTCATTTTCTACACTCTAAATTTAGAGGTTAAGGAAGAAAATACATACATGTTTTTTATATACCTTCGTTAATTACCAAACAAAAGAGTGTCATGCTTCTGTCTTTCCATTTTAAGCCATTATTTTTCACAATTTACAAAACTTCCAAGCATGGCCTAAGCTACTAGTCCTTAGAGCCCGTGTGGTTCGCAGAATTTTTCAACATTTCTAGGAATCTAAACTTGAGAATGACAAATTTTTGCGTTTGGTTCCCAGAGTGAAAAAACATTCCCAAGAAAGTCACATTCCAGGAATCCAAAAACACTCATTTTTCTAATGAGATTCTAACATTCTTATGGGAAATGAATGTTGCTGAAAATGTTTATTTATAAACTTACCCTCAATTAAAATTAAAAACCCACTTTTACTCTCACAAAACTTAACCTAGTCATCATCAATCTCTCTCATTTCAACCTCTCCCATTTTAGATCTAACGTTGCCATGATATTCGCCTCCCTCCATCCGCCAACGTCCCCCACCGCATCGCAACAGAAGTAGACGGTCGATGACACACTGGCTCCTCTTGTGCACGGTCGTTGTAATGACCCAAAAATCGTTATCGGCATGCAAGAGGTTAGTTCTCTTATGGAAGCCTCTTAGGACGCTTTTTTTAATTTAAAAAAAGCACTTTAACGTTAATTAAAAACAAATAAAACTTTCATTGTCTGAATAAACATAAACTCTTTTATAATGAAACTCTTTTACAATGAACATAAATATATATGGTAAAAATGTGCAACTGATCTGAAGATCCTATCTGCATGCAATTGGAGCACTTTAGACATGACTCGATTACAAAATAAAATAATAGAGTAACATGTCCTAGGTAGCTTCACCTCAAGGTGAACTATTGACCCTTGAATTTTGACGTCGTTGCACTGACCATAAACTCCATACCCTACTACACTGCTTTGTAACCTGTAATTGGAGGGGGAGGTTGAGGGGTGAGAGCTTTGGAAAGAGTCTCAGCAAATGGTCATCTGCACAACGACATATGACACTTCGAAAACATGACATGCAGATACAATACATAATATATAACAAGCATAAAATATTTATGATAGTAATACTTTACAATAAAAAACATAATCTTTATTCGAAACATAATCATTAAATAAGAAGGACATCTAGATCGACAGTTCCTGAGCATTACAGTCTTGCTTATGACACATTACCCAAGTATTTAAGTAACGAGTTGGGGATTTCTTATCTAAGTCCATAGATTCTTGATAGTTAGTCTTGACGCACTACCCAAGAATCTATGTCACAATAGTTGGGGATACACTATCTGAGTCCATAGATTCCTGATAGTTAGTCTTGATTATTACTACAATGGTACCGAGTGTCAACATAGGTTGTCGCCGACTAACAGTTATATCCTAGATATATAAGTTCCATGAAAAAAATAGTTTTATACCATAACATGATCATAATAACAATCTTTTATTTGATACTGATTACATTACATGACTAAATATTATTAAATGTTTTATATTGGAAAAATATAGGTAGACTAAGATCCCATGCTTAGAGAGATTCGAAGGAAAAAGAGGTGTGCCACAATTGACAGCTTAAATACCAAGTTTTGTCCTAGCTGGAACTTTTCCTTAACATAAATCTTCTCCTACTAGAATCTTTCATTAACCATAATCTATTAAATGGTTTCTACTAAGCCTAACCAAACCCTAAACCCTAAACCCTAAACCCTAACCAAACAATTTTAAGCATATGAATATTTATATCACTTAATACTAATCAGACACACGCAACATGACTTATTTAATGCAATAAAATAGGTAGTTCATGACTTTCTAAAATAGTTTCATAAATATTTTTGTAATTATTGACTTTATAAATAAGTAGTTTTAAACAAATAATTATAAAGAAATAACTAATTAAATAAATATCTAACTATTTTCATAAATAAGGAAATATTAATTAATAACTTAAGTAATAATTAATTTCATAAAACTAATTCCTAATAATAACTAACTTCATAAATACATAACATAAAATACTAAGTTCCATCTCCTAAAATTTCATAAAATATGCATAAATAAAATAATTTTAAAACAAATAAATAAATAAATTTTAAATTAAATACATGGTCTAAAATAGACTGTGAAGAAAGTCACTCATCTGAAATGGTTGACTGCTAAGGAACATTAAGCTGTGAGCTCCTGACACTCTACGTGGAGACAATGCTTCCCCACAAATAGAAAACGGGGGGAGAAAATAAATAAAAATAATTGGAGCGAAAAGCCTCACAAAAGTGGGCACCTTTCAAGCTCTTAAGTGAATTAACAAGTCTAAACACTCATAAAAAGTTTCTATATATAGGGCGAGGAGGTGACCTCGTCCTATTTCTACTACCGATGTGGGACTTTAAAATGCTCGTCTCGTGCGAGACACAATTCATCTCACGCGAGATGAAGCTCCATAAATGATGTTTAGCCCCTGTGAACACTATCTCGCACGGGACATTTTTTTTTAACCTATGAAGACTATGGGTCATCATAGTCGCAGCTTCTCTCGCGATGTTCGCGTCACGTCCCGCAACCTTCGTGTCATCTACAACCACATCCTCCAGCGCTGTCTATAACCTCCACATCCTTCGACGTACACCGCGTCATCCGCCACCACTGAGAGGTACGCATTCCGCGAACCACTATCTTGGCCCTGTTTTCATTTTTGTGCTTTGTTTTGGATGTGGATGGCTTTTTTTTCCCTATGTTTTTTATCTGTTTTGTCTGAACATAATTTTTTTCTAATTTGTTCTATTTTTTTGCCTTTTTTTGCTTTATTTTTTATTTGTTCTATTTTTCATTTTGTTATTATCAAACATTTTGCATGAAATTTGAGCAATTACATGTAGCATGAAAAATAAAGAAAATTATATATTTATTTATAATTGCTAAAAAGTTGAGAAAGTTGAGAGAATAAATCATTTTTTAAGTAGTTGAGATGATATTTAGTTATATGTAAATTATATTTAAATATGAGTTTAGTGTGTGTAATGATCAAATTTTTTTAATTAGTTAGGGATATTTTTGGAAAAACAAAAACTATTCTCAAGAATATTAGTGTCAACCAAACACAAGAACATTTCATTCACAAATATCTTCTACAAGATTTCAAGCAATTTAATATGCGAACCAAACATATTTAAATATTGTGGGAAAGTTGGCTATATTATTCTTGGGAATGCTGGTGAATTCTGCGAATAACACGGAGCCTAGGAGAGAGTTATTAGAGAAAGGCTCATCGTGAATTTTTGTTAGTGTGTTTTGGACAATTAAAAAAAAAGGTTGAATACAAGTTACTTTCTCCATTCTCTAATGTTAATTTTTTTTACTTTTTTATATTTATTGATAATTCAATGTATCTGGACATAATTATACGTAGATACATTACATTTTCAATGAATCTAAAAAAAATTAACATTAAAGAACAAAGGAAGTAATAAATAATAATAAAAAAACCGTCTCATAAAACATCAATCCCAGTAGTCATGTAGTAATAAATCGTTATGGCTGATTCAGTCATCACCAGTGTGCTCTCATGAAATCAAATTGAACTTTCAAAAAACAAAAACAGGCACGTTGTATAAGGTGCATTCTGTTTATGTGATGGGACCTTGCGTCTTCAATAGCATGACATGGTACTTAAGAGTATAATTGAGTCATTCATAATCTACTGCCACACGGCTCCAGTGGCACCGGATAGCATAAACTCTTAAGATTATAATTATTTTGGTCATAAGAGGTTTTATTTTTTTATTTTTTTTGAGCAAAGATAAATATTCATTGAACCTAAGAATAGATTACAAAAATTAACTCAAAAGGATACCATGCAAAACAAAGGAGGATTCTCAAATAAAGAACAAAGATCCTACAAGCAACTTATGAGAGAGAAGACACACTCCTATTTGAACGATTGAACTCTTTTTCACCAACTCTAATAATTTATGAACTATTTCTTATAAAGTGGAGCTCTTTCCTTAAAAAAAAAATTAGGGTAAAATGCATCTACCACCCTTGAGGTTTGGTTAAATAGCATCCTACCATAAACCATCGGAAAAAATTGCATCTCACCCATTTTCTCCTAACCAAGCCACCAAGCCAAGCCACTAATTTTTTTAACCAATTATTTTTTTTCAAAAAAAAAACTACCAAAAAACATTAAATGCAAATTGGTTTTATAGAGATTTTTTTTTAACACATATTAAAATTTTAAATTACAATTTTTTTTCTATAAAAAAATATAATTTTTCAATAATATATGAAAGCATACAATAGGATAATTATATCTAATACAAAATTCACTTCATAATAATTCTTGTCAACAAACAAGAAATATTATTGATAGATTTTTTGGTAGAAATTTTTTAAATATTTTTAAAAATAAAACAATAATGACTTATAATCACATACAATTTTTTTTCATATGTAATTATTAAATTAGTTTTATTTTTTTAATAATTTCAGATGAATATAGATATTTGTAAATATATTTTAAATTTATTATTTATTCATTACAGTCAAAAAATAATTCACTGATTTAAAAAAGTTGGTCTATATAATAAATTTTTTTGTGAATTTAAATTTCTTCTATATTTAATTTTTTTTGTAGTGACTTATTTTTTTATTCTTTTTTTTTGTTAAAAACGAATTCATTACTAAAAGAAAATGCTAAATACATGTGAAGTTTATAAACAGATTTTTTTTTCCAATAATACAAACTGTTTTTTAATTAATTAAAGACATATTTTTTATCTGTAACAGAAAATATAAATTTTCAATAAGAAATGAGAAATATTCAAATGAATATATATATGTGTGTGTGTCTCAAAAAATTTACATATAATTATTTTAAAAATAACTAACTTGTTAATTATGGACAAAAAATTGTCATTTATGATTACAAGTACTGTTGTTTTATTTTCTAAAAATTATTTAAACGAAATTTTTGTAGAAAAATATGTTTGTAATATTTATCACAGCAAATGATTTTTTGACAAAAAATTATCTAAATAAATATTACAAAAAGTTCATTTGTAATAGTTTCTGCTTGATGATGCGAATAATTAATACAAACACATTTTGCAACGGATATTGCTATTTGTTTGTATACTTCCAATTATTGTTAAAGTTTAATTTTTTGTTACAAGTAAAAAACCTCTCAGTAATTTAAAAAGTATTACAACAAATTTTTTCTGTCTATAAAACTAGTTTGTATTTAATATTTTTTAGGTAGTGGCTTCTTTTAATGGTTCTTTCATTTTTCGTTTTTTTTAAAGAATAATGGTGGCTTGAATTGATGACTTGACTTAGAAGAAAATGGGGTGAGATGCAATTTTTTTAATATTAGGGTGAGATGCTATTTTACCAAATCTCAAGGGTGGTAGATGCATTTTTACCCATAATTTTATCATTCCTATAGCAAGCCAAATCTTCGATAGTTGTTCTGCCATGGTTGGATTATGTCGCATAGAGTTGATCAAGTCCTACCGCCATTCTCAAAAAGGCCTAGGATTATCTACCCAATCACTTTGAAAACATCCCATTAGTGACCAAACCTGTGATGAGTGTGTACAAGCGAAGAAACAGTGGTGAATTGATTATATTGTCATCATGCATCTTGGACAACTTTCATCATCATGAGATAGCCACATTTTCAACTTCTATTTCATTGGTATACCTTCGTCATGAGTTTCCAAACAAATGTCTTGACCTTGGGCACCTTAAGAGCCCAAGTGGATTTTCAACTCCTTGTTGGATAGTCTAACATGATTGAAATGTAAAAGAACATGGAAAAAATTAAAAGCAACGTTATACCCCGTTTTGACATAATAGTTACTATGCCGTTATTTTTTATCATGTCAAAGTTTAATCTTTAGGTGGGTAATGATTTCTCAATAATTGATATATGGTTCTCCTAATGTGCTTACGGGCAACAATAGGCTTATTAATAGGTGTCTTCTTAAGTCTTAACCCAACAACACACAATTCACTGGTTCAGAATTGTGTTTATTGGAGTACTTTTGAGTTTGTTTGAATTCAATTCTATATTTTAACTTGACCAAATTTTAAACTTAATGCTAACTCTATGTTAAAGTAAATCTTATTATGTTACGATCAAATTAAAAAGTAAGTCAAAATCTAGTTTTTGACTGCCTCAATGTTCCCTTGCAAGCATTTTTTTTTATATCAATTATTGAGGAAAAAAAATTATGACCAAACTTCTTTCTCTATTAAGATATTTAACCTTGTATAATTTAAAACCTGGATTTATTTTGTAAAATAAATCGTGTATACCAAGAGGAAAATGACCGTCATGGTCATGCCTCGGGCAAATGCCAAGAACAATTATTCGTTTAAAAATGCCAAAGGCTCATGAATATGTAAAAGGACAGTTATTACTCAAGTTGACACCAACAAAGACACAATTCTTTACTGACACAATTCTTTACTATCATTACGAACTCTACAATCATAATAATTAAGGAGCGTTTGTAAGAGAGTCAAACTATATTCAAATGGCTCGAATTCGGACGGGTGACGAATTTTGACGGCCATAGGTTTTATACCTTATCTTACAATCTTATAATATCTCAATAGTTAATAGTATGTGATTGAGTGTAACTAATTTATAATTTCTCCGTAATGTTTTATTTTTTATTTTTTCAGTTGTGAAGGCCATCGACCATCATTGCATGCAATGAGTTCCATAAGATAAACTTGACCTAATCAAGAACTTCTTCACACGTTTCTTGGCAGGCGGAGAATTATTGACTTAAGTATTTTTATTTAATTTAATGTTATGAAATAAGGGGGTTCATAGACCCAACAAACCGGACAGCTACCTACTACCCCTCAAATGAAGAGTATTACAGATATTTGAGTAAAGAGAGGAGACCCAAACTCATGTAAACCCCAACAGTATGGAATGTCACCCAGATTAGCTCGTAAGGAATTACTCACTGGGTGTTTGAAAACTTAGAAAACCAAATTATCCTGACATATACAAAATAATTTAGTTTGTAATTAAATAATGTTTTGATTTGATTTTAATTTAAAATTTAGTTTAGTGAGTTTTAATTTTTTTAAAAGGATAATTGCGATACAGAGAAGTTTTATTTTTGATTGCAAGAGAAAGAAGGTTTATAATCAATTAAAATTAGTTTTAGCCTAAAATTGGTTCAAATATAAAACCAACATTAAATGATTTTATTTGTTAACAAACAACAATTTTTTAAATCTGGTTTCTACTGTACTGATTTAACTGATTTTTGAAAATTTCCAAACACTCCCCCAGAATATGATTTGAGCATCCCCACCACATAATTTGGTTCTCTGAAGATATTGATGTAAGAATATTTTGTCACATTGACATATAATTAATTGCTTAAATCACTATTTAATGCATGTAAAAAATAATTTTAATAACAGGTACAATTTTATAATGATTCTTATATTCATACAGTTGTCTCGTGCTAGTTTATTTGGTTTTAATAAGTAATATCTTATCTTCTTGTGAATTACTCAAGAATTTCTCCATAAAACAATTCACGATTAAATCCTTATATAAAATCAAAACGGGTCATTTGCTCAAATTTTATTCTGAGCATGAAGGGGAATAATAATCGCTAGAAAGTGATATAATATTCAATCACTAACATGTCTATTAATTAACTAAATCCCACATACATTAAGAGTATGGATTGTAATAGTCCTCTCTAAAACCTTTGTTTCAAGCGACGTCCGACCCAATCTCAAAGCTTTAATCTCAGCCTGAAAATTCCTTCTTTTTTTTTTGGGTAGATAGCATGAAGAATATTTATTTGAGAGCTTTTAGTTGAGTTTTTAACTCATTTCTTTTGTTGACAAGGGATTTAATTTGAATAGGGTTTTTTAAAGTATAAATTGTGCTTTAGAGATTAATTAAAATGCACATGTCTTAATCCTTAAAAGTACGAAATGGTAAGGTACATATATTTTTTTCTAAAACAAATTCAATAAAAAAATTATAACTTCTCTTGTAATAACTAACTATTAATACAATACTCACTTGTATGCACTTTAACGGTTAAATTGCAGACCGCTTAACTTACTTAAAGTTTACTTTGAGTAACAAATCTCCAAACACGACATTTATTGTTCTGGGAAATGGTTAATTGGCACACCTAGGACATGAAGGGTAGTTTCTGCTTGTTTTTGGTGTTTCCTCCGACTTATAAATTTGTTTTTACGGGGTTTGAATAAAGTTATGAATTTTACTACCAAGTATCATAAATATAAGTGGTAAGTTTATATTAAAAAAATAAAATTTATATATTTTTAACAAAATTTAATAGTACTTTATAAATAATTTATTATTTTGATTAAAAAGGCATTGATTAGCAAAACCTTATATCTATTTATGATATCTATCTTTCATTAAAAAATGTTAGCATTAGAATTAGTTAACTTGCAGTAAACCATAATGAAACTAGTTTCAATGAAGTAATAAAATAATTGTTGATAATTTATTAATTACAAATTTACAATGATAATATTGTTATTTACTTCGAATCATTGACTTACCAATTTATTCATTATGAAAATAACCTTATGTGTAAATTCAATCAAAGATTACTCATTGTCTATTTAATGTGATTGTTCAACATTCGGCAAGCCAGATTCCCAATTTTAATTATTCTACTTCGCATGCAAACCTTTTAAAGCAAATTCCAAAATAAATAAAAAAAGGAGCGAATCTGAAGTGAATAAAATTGGGAAAAAAAATTGAAAGAAAAGGAAAGAATATGGGAAGAGGATAAGGCCTTGTTTGTTTGCACAGTACAACATTTCAAAATGGAGTTCCCCCCATTCCAGTCACTTCCTCGGAGCAAAATATAAATCGCAGAAAAAAGTAAAATAAAAGAAGAAAAATAGAAAAAGTCTCGTCAAAGCGGCGGCCAAAAAAATTGAAAGCGTATTTTCTATTTTTCTTCTTCTTCTTCTTCTTCTTTTTTTTTTTTCTTTTTTTTTTTTTTTGAGGACGTGACTTTAGGGTTTCAACTTTCAGCTCAACCCGCCAATTCCACATTCTCCTCACAAAACCCCCCACTCTCTTCCTCAAATCTCGAACCGATACATTATTCGCGGCAATTCCATCTGCATGAATCGGATCTCGATCCGAATCGCCATTTTGGAATCGGGTCCCGATAAGCTTCGCCAGCATTGCCTCCGTCAATGGCGTCGAAGCCACCGCCCCCGGCCTCTTCTTCCAGATCAGAACATCCCGTAGACCCCTCCGTACACTTTCTACGCCTTCGTCCACTCTCTGTTTCTCTCGTTCATTGACTTAATTTCTCTGCGAAACTCGTGATAACTCGCTTCGTTTCCGTTCCTATTTTTGTCTTTTCTCGTTTTTGTTTTTCATTTTTCCTATTTTAGCTTCGATCTAGTTTTAATTATGGTTTTGACTTGCTTTTTTGCTGGCTTTGTGTTTAATTCGTTGATGTTAACTTCGAGAGTTTGTTATTTGTTCGATGAGGGCTTGAGATGGTTGCTAATATTGGTCGAGACTGGATATGTAGCTGCATTGTATAGAATGTTGCTCATTCGAGGCACGGTTAAGTTTTCTTGCAGTTAGAGCAGCTTATAATGTTTTGATAACCTCAACTGGTTCGTTTGGTGATGAGGAGATTCTTGCAATGCTTGGCGGTTTCAATGAAGATTGTGGTTATTGAGCTGGAATTTTTGCATTGTTTGTGTCAGATGAGTCAATGAGTCAAATATTTATGTTTATTTTTGTTGGAGTTATCATTGTGATTGCCTCGTGTGGAGTGTGACTGGTTGACTTGATTGAATTATTCTATGATGTGGTCGAATGTATGAATGTGTGATAGTATTCTTGTCTTGACGCAGGCAAAGGAAGCTGATGACGGGAGTCCTACTGTTGAAGATGTGTTACTGGTTATTGATTCTTTAAAGAAACAAGTTGCTGCTGAACGGATTGTTTCGGTAAAGGTGTGGTAGTTTGCCTATGACTGTATTTTGTTGTTGATTTTGATTAGAGATTTTGCTTTTTTGTTGTGATACATGACGAATTAAATGCGCATGCATTTGAATATCAGAAAAGAATGGAAGAAAATAGGCAGAAGCTGGTTGGCGTCACAAACCATCTGTGCAGAATGTCAACAGAGAGGAGGATAGGTGGTGTTACTGATGCGAATAGAAGTATGGACCTGCTGTCGAAGAGGCAAAAGGATGCATATGATATGCACAATGGTGTTCAGGCAAGTAATGGTGATAGGGAGAGCAATGGCTATCACGAAGATAGCCATGGTTCTACAGCGGTTCTTCTAGGCTCTAATGTTGCTGTGAAGAATGCTGTTCGTCCTATCAAGTTACCTGACATCAAAAGATTGCCTCCTTACACCACGTGGATTTTTCTGAACAGGTAGCCTGACATCATCTATATTTTTTTGCTGTTTGGCATTTCAAGATTCCAGTCCTTTATGTGACTTTTTAATTATTGGCCAATTCTGTAATAGGCTGAACTATGCCATAATTCATTGACATCTGTTTGTCAATTTAACCCAAAGTCTCAGGTGAATACATACAATTGAAAGAAATCAAATGCAGAGAAAACATTTAAGAATATAATTCCTGCATTTTATACTCATGTCTCTACATGGCATTATCTCTCTTTTTATTGTGTTGTGGTTGCACCTTTTCAATTTATTTATTTCAAGCTCTATAATTTTCTTTTATTTTGATGCACAAAAATTTGATCTTTCGGAGATATATTTACTTTGTGTCAATTCTGGTGCAGAAATCAAAGAATGACAGAGGATCAGTCAGTTGTAGGTCGTAGACGAATTTATTATGATCAAAATGGTGGAGAAGCACTTATTTGCAGTGACAGTGAGGAGGAAGTAATAGAGGATGAAGAGGAAAAAAGAGAGTTTTTCGAATCAGAAGATTATATACTTCGGTTGGTAGAGCTTAGTAAACTATTATTGGGTGCTTTCACCATTCCTTTATTCCTCTTTCTTTTGTGCATTAGGGATATTTCTGTGGATTTCATATTGTCTTGTTTGATTTTACAGCATGACTGTCAAAGAATTTGGTTTATCTGATATTGTTCTGGAGTCATTGGCTCAATGTTTTTCTCGAAACACTAGTGAAATTAAGGTATGTCTTGTCATTCATTGAAATTGTTCCTTTGTATATTTCCACTTCTGCCATCTCCTTCTCTCAATTATTCTGATGAAACTGGTCGTAGTGTAAGCATTCGTCCAGCTGTTTCCCATTTGCTTTGTGCTGGCTTTACAGAGATATGAAACCCCGTCAAACATCTTATACAGGCCAGATATGAAGCTTTTAGTAATGAATACAATGCTGGTGAGGGTTCCCAAAATGGAGGTATTGAAGATATTTCTCAGATTGGAAATTCTTTTCTGGAAAAGGATCTTGAAGCAGCTCTTGACTCCTTTGACAATCTTTTTTGCCGGCGTTGTCTTGTAAGCTTTTGTTTTTTCCATGGAGGTACTGCATAGCATGCAGTTTCTTTTACTCTTGAAATCTCATTGGTTGCCCAAATGTCAATTTGCAGGTTTTCGATTGCCGATTACATGGATGCTCACAGGATCTTGTCTTCCCTGTAAGTTCTATTTACAGGTTATTTCTCACGAAGCTGTCTGCATACCTCTTTAACTCTATACATTAACAGGCTGAGAAGCAACCTCTGTGGAACCCTCCTAATGCTGAAAATGCACCATGTGGGCCAAATTGTTTTCGATTGGTATGCATTATTCTGCTTTTGGGATTATCTGTGAAAGTTCTGTGACAATTTACTCAAGTTGTTTGAACTTGTTCTAGGTGCTCAAGTCAGAAAGATCTGCCAAAGCTACCTCTTCTGTCCAGACTGATGTTGAAGAGAAATGCTCTGGTGGTTCTTCATCTAGGAAGAAATCTTCTGCTAAAAGGAGGATAAAATGCAGCCAAAGTGAAAGTGCTTCATCAAATGCAAAGAATGTATCTGAGAGTAGTGACTCAGATAATGGTCTTGGACGGGATGCTGTTTCAGCCTCCCACTCAGCACCGCCTAAAACTAAACCTGTGGGGAGAGGTGGAATTGGTAAACGGAACAGTAAGAGAGTGGCAGAACGTGTTCTAGTTTGCATGCAGAAGCGGCAGAAGAAAACAGTGGCTTCTGATTCTGATTCTATTGTGAGTTGTGTTCTGTGTACAAGGGACGTGCATTTTTATCTTTAATTTTGCTGAGAAAATGAAGAAACACATATTTCAATTCATAACGTGTCAGATGTCTTTAATATGGAGTAGAAGGAATTGATTCATCACAAGCTCTACATAAATGCAGGGTGAAGCACTTGACCGTTCTTCGAATGACATGGTCACTGACCCACCTCTAATGAGCAGTGAAGATAACATCAGGAAAGAAGAGTTTGTGGATGAGAACGTTTGTAAACAAGAATCCACTGACAATAGACCTTGGAAAGCTCTTGAAAAAGGGCTTTTAGAGAAAGGAATGGAGATTTTTGGTAGAAACAGGTGAGCATGTGTTTGGGTCAGAGATACTTGTTTTTCCCCACTATTATGTATATAATTGCTGACCCATCCAGCGACAACATGTTTACTTGTTATTGTTGTATGCATATATTTGTATATTTTATATATGATGCATGAAATCTGTAATAGGTGTATACGGGAGATATAAGCATGTATTAATATGACCTCCTAAGAAGAACGGATACTATAAAATAAGTGTTGTGCTGTATCTATTATTTCACTGATACTTTCAGATACTCCTGATTACTTTTTACAGATTTTTATGTTGATTTTTTTTGAATATTTTACCTGTATAAATAGGAATTCCATAATAATTAAATGGATAATTGTATTTTATTATGTGTACAATAATTTTTGCTAACTTTAAATCATTGTTTCCCTATTTTAATTTAAGATTTATGCTTTTATATCAATTCCTTGCTAATTTTATGTTATACTATAGCCATGACGTGTCCTATTATTTTGAGATATTATTGTATCCCTGTATTTGTGTCATATCATATTTGTATCTCATGTTGTATTGTCATTGGTTCAAGTGTCCATGTGAAGTTAAGCCCTGTCTTAGTAAATTTAACGGGGAATGGATGGTTACAATTTACAAGTAGTTAGTTCAAGCTTGTCTATTTTTAGTCTTTATGACATGGATTAGAGATGTAATAGCTTTAATACTAGGCCAATGTTGGTAAGCAACATGATGTATGGCTTGAGTATATTATCAAATGAGGAGGAGTTGCAACATCAATTTGATGTGGTTTATGATAGGACGCTATGCCGTCGTCTAGTCCATGTAGCCAACCCCACCTAGGGAGACAAGGCTGGGTTTGTTGTTCATCACTGACCTGGTTCTAAATGCAGAAATTGGCACGGTTATTAGGCTACTATTTGAGTTTTAATTGTGTTCATAATTACAGTATCTATAACATTCATCGGCTTCTTGAAATAACTAGTAAGCACAAGCAGCATGATAATCTCACTTCTGTATTCATCAACTAAGGTAAAGGTTGTATAGTGAAAACTGAAAAGGCTGCAAGGATAGTTGAGATTTATTTAATTTTGAAAAAAATTACAGATTACCATGTAGTTTGGGTCAACATTAGTTTTCTTACACGTAGTTTTGAGTACCTGACCTCCCCCATGTGCCTTGTCTGATGCTTGCTTTATTTGAATTTGTTGCTTCTATTAACTCTTGATGTTCTTGCAGAATGATCTCTGCTATATCCTTAGATAATTTTTTTTTTAATTTCTTCCTGACTGTTGATCACCTGGTAAGTGACAATCTTCGGCTCTTTATGCAGCTGCTTAATAGCCAGGAATCTCTTAAATGGTCTGAAGACATGTTGGGAGGTTTTCCAATACATAAATTGTGACGAAGGAAAGATGTCAGGCTCTGCAGGGGATGCTGCAAATTCTCTTGTCGAAGGCTATTCCAAGGTTGCTTTTAACACAACTATGTTTAGTCCACTTTTTGCTTTGTTCTTTTGTTGCTTGCATGTAGTTCTAACCTAACCAGCTTAGCTCAAAATGAATCTAAGGGTAACAATGAAGCACGGCGAAGGTCAAGATTTTTACGTCGAAGAGGAAGAGTCCGTCGCCTGAAGTATACCTGGAAATCTGCTGCTTATCATTCAATAAGAAAAAGAATTACTGAAAGGAAGGATCAGCCCTGCCGGCAGTACAATCCATGCGGATGCCAATCAGCTTGTGGAAAACAGTGTCCTTGTCTTCAAAATGGAACCTGCTGTGAGAAGTACTGTGGGTAAGCTTTTAAATTTTAACATTACTGAAGAGTCACGTGGGATTGTTGTGCTTTGCTGATTGTCTGCATGTCGGAAATTCTGGGGATTATAGTTATATATTGCATTTTGGCATGGTTACTTGCCAGCTTGTGCAAATAACATCCATTAATTCATGTGATGGTATTTTTTGTATCAAGATGCCCCAAGAGTTGCAAGAATCGATTTCGTGGCTGTCACTGTGCTAAGAGTCAATGTCGAAGTCGCCAATGTCCATGCTTTGCTGCAGATCGGGAATGTGATCCCGATGTTTGTAGGAATTGTTGGGTCAGGTGAGATTTCACTTATTCATGGTTGTATGTGTGTAGCATCGCTTTATCATTTGTAAATTTCATACTTTTTGCATTTAGATCCGAATCATTAATTAATTAGCTGTAGTATATGTGATGAATGGTATGATTGTCATAATCATTAGAAGTAATTATCTTATAAATATGTAATTCTTTTCTTATATATTATATACAAGTAAATAGATTTAAGGGGATGAAACAGAAAAATAAGGTAGAGCCGCAGAGGTGATATATTAGCTAGTACTGCAAGACATAGTTGGATATTAAGGGTGTAAGAGATACCACTTCTATTAAAAATTTACATATATCTCACGCCAGCTGAGCTAAAGGAAGCTTTCTACACGTTGCATATATAGTTTGGGTGTGCAAGAATGGAAGAGGGTATTTATTTGGTCAATCATTTCTTATTTAAAATTTTTGGAGCTGATTAGAAGAGTGCTTAGTTGGCCAATGTTCAACATATTGTCTCTTTTAGGTTCTCACTTTCCCTTTCAATTGATGGGATGTGAATAGCAGATTGAGCTTTCAGGACAATTTTTGGTTTACATCTTTCTCAGAACTAAAGTGCTTGTAACACATTGCTCAGATATCGTATCCCTGGTGTCTGCCATATTACTTCCTGGTATTGAGTCAAATTGTTGTTGCAGTTGTGGTGATGGTTCTCTTGGGATTCCTAGCCAAAGAGGTGATAATTATGAATGTAGAAACATGAAACTTCTTCTCAAACAGCAGCAAAAGGTAATTTTCTTTGACTATGTTTCTGTCTTAGATCCCTTTGAAATCTTATACAGATATTGAGACCTGTTTGCTTTCTTTTTTCAGAAATTGTTTTATGAAAATAATAAATTGAAGCATAGCTAGATTATTTTCATAAAATTTATTCTTTTATATAAGTAATACAAAATTCCTGGTACAAGTAGAATCCTGATGCAGACGTGGGTTTGCATAGATGTTGGTATATCCTTTCTTGAAATATTTCTCAATGTTTCTGTGTGTCTGTTCTTTTGTGTTGATAGTTGTGCCTTTTAGGATGTTACTTTCTGTTCTTATATTTGCAATGATGGGAACTTTAGCTAATTTGCTTACAGGTTCTTCTTGGAAGGTCTGATGTATCAGGTTGGGGAGCCTTCTTAAAGGTATTTACCAAGTTGATGATGCTACATGGTTACACCCGTGGTTTTTCCTTTTACTAATGCAATCTGTTAACCTTCCAGAATAGTGTCGGTAAGCACGAATACCTTGGTGAGTATACTGGAGAGTTAATTTCTCATCGGGAAGCAGATAAGCGAGGAAAGATATATGACCGAGAAAATTCATCTTTTCTTTTTAATCTGAATGATCAGGCAAGTTTATACTACGTTTTGCGGTGGGAGATAAGTTCCTTTTGTTGCATATGTGCATTTTAAAGGAAGGATGAATCATGAGATTGTTGTATGCAGTTTGTTCTTGATGCTTACCGGAAGGGTGACAAATTGAAGTTTGCAAATCATTCTCCTGATCCTAATTGCTACGCAAAGGTATTCAGTTCTGAGTTCTGACCCTCATCAAATGCTTTTATCATTTGAGTTCCATTTCAAGTTGCATTTTCAGGATTCATAGGGTGTAACATCATTCACAATATCACTATCTGCTTAAACTATGCCAGGTTATTATGGTTGCTGGAGATCACAGGGTAGGCATTTTTGCTAAGG
Organism: Nissolia schottii; assembly: GCA_003254905.1. Taxonomy (NCBI): domain Eukaryota; kingdom Viridiplantae; phylum Streptophyta; class Magnoliopsida; order Fabales; family Fabaceae; genus Nissolia; species Nissolia schottii. The sequence goes on from QANU01089464.1 coordinate 170,941, forward strand.
AACGGATTGGTGCTGGGGAGGAACTGTTTTATGATTATCGTTATGAGCCAGATAGGGCTCCTGCCTGGGCTAGGAAACCAGAGGCATCTGGATCAAAAAAGGAGGATGGTGCTCCTTCAAGTGGTCGTGCAAAGAAGCTTGCTTAATCGGAGTTTACTTGAGAATGAAAAATCAATTCTTTTGTTATTCTTTCACAGGTAGAGGAAGCCATCTCAGTGATAGCGGAAGGAAGCATTTTTTATCAGTTTTTGTACGGAGAAAGGCCATGCATTTGTTGCTGTATAGGTAACGAACTGCATTTAAACAATTCATTTTGTTATTAGCTAACTGTGTTCGGTATCCCAAATGGAAAATACAAGCTTACTGAATCAAATGTCAAGCAATCTTTTCGTAAGGACGAATGGACAAATTCCAATCAGAGGAAGACTTAACATTATGATCATTTTTTCTTTTGGTTAGGTACATTGGTTGTAATGAAGTTTGAACTTAAGATCTCATGCATATTATTTAAATTCTTCATCACTAGACTAATCCTAGTGATTTATAGTATGATAGTTTATAGTCTCTTTTTTATAAATATTTTGATTAATCCAATCCTTGAAATTAACAAACTATTTTGTAAGGCAAATTTTTAATAAATTGAATTTGTTTACTATAGTGATACTTATTTGAAGAGATAAAAGTGTGAAATGATCTTAAGCTAATGTACTTAAACAAGCTTGATGTGTGATAATTTTTTTGTAAAAAAATTTTGCTAGAGTAGAAGATAGCATTGAACTGATGTGAAAATATGTGATCATAACATTCATGTTAGATACTGTATTACGCGTGATTATGATGGACGAGGCGCTTCGCGTTGCTACCAATAGAGTAAAGACAAATTTCTCATAGTTGATCATTGCCATTAAACATCTTGAATCCCAAGTTTTGATTTTATGTTTGGCCTTTGCTTGCACTTATATAACATTGATATGGCCATCAAATTGCATGTTTTCTTGACTGCGCCCATCATAATACAGTGCCCTGCGATGTTAATATCTGGGCACAAGCAACGCACCCTACCACGTGGAAAGCATAAAGATGAAGAGAGAAGAGGTAGAGTGGAGCATTTCGAAGAAGTAACTTGCGAAGTGGGGCTAAAGTAAACCCAAAAAAGGTTGAAATTATAGGACGATACTATCAAGAATTATTATTTATTATTATTGATATTATGATATTATTATCTCTTCTTAAACTAAAGCTTATAATTTTGGAGAGAGACATGAACATTTTATATCTAATATGCTCTTCCATGCAATAGTCAATTGGATTTGAAACATAAATAGTGCAGATCCACCTATTTTAGACAGAAATTTAACTTGTTTAAAAGATTGAGAGGATGGTAGAGATGAAACTTAAAACCAGTTGGTGTGGTTATAAAGACTTTAACACTATATCAATAATCACATCTCTTAAAAACTTAGATAACGACATTTAAATGTTTTTTTTTGTAAAAATAAAATGTTACAATGTTAGTGTGCCTTGAGTGTTAACCTCAAATAACGTTGCCACTTTGTCCTAAATCTAGCCTCTCTTTTTGAATTTTTTTATTCAAATGCTTTTCCATCCGAGTAGATATCTATTCGCATGTCCATAGCCAATATAGAATTTTATCATTTTCAGCACAATAAAACATTCATCTGCTTTTCCTATTTTTCTTAATCAGTTACATACAATTAAGTATATAAACATATAAAGTAACAATGAGATTGATGGTGATAAATAAACCTTAAAGTAGTATAGTAGTTGTATAAAAAAAGTAGTGGTAGTAGCAAGCAGTTGCATCAAAATAAGAGAAAGAAATTAAAGGTGATAAAGCCCGCCTTCCATTCCCAGAAAGAAAAAAACCTTGAATCTCTTGCAGATTAAAAAAACTAATTGATTTCTTTAGCTTTCGAATCTCTCTGCGGTGGTGCCATGTGCTGGCGTTTGTTGGATTCTCGCACCACCAAATGCAGAGCGCCACCACCGCCATCAGCTACCTCTTACTGTCACTCTTCTTCTCCTCCCTCTTCTTCCTCACCTCTTCCGCCGCCTGCTCCAATGGGAATTGCCAGGTTCTCTTTCCTTTCTCTTCTTTTCATTTCCAATCAAAACTCACTTTCCTTTCTTTCACATCAAGCCGAAAACTTTTCGGGGAATCGCAGGTTCTGGAAGCTTGTTCTGCTGCTACGGATTGTGGGGCAGGCCTATATTGTGGAAATTGCCCTGCTTTGGGAAGGAAACAACCCGTGTGCACCAGAGGCCAAGCCACCCTCCCTACTTCAATAGTAATGAGAACAATGATGCTTTTCTTCACATGAATAAAAGAAGAAAAAATGGCTTTTCTTTTGTGACTTTCCCCTTTTTTTGAACATGTTTGCAGGTGAATGGGTTGCCCTTCAACAAGTACACGTGGATAATGACCCATAATTCATTCAGCATCGTTGATGCACCCTCTTTGCTTGGTGTTCAAAGACTCACCCTCTTCAATCAAGAAGACGCCGTCACTAATCAGCTCAGGGTATGTGTTTGGTGTTGGTGAAAAGAAAAAAAAAGGTTTTTTTTTTCTTTCCATTTTTTGTAATGATTCTTATTCATTTCTTTGATGCATATCATTGTGTAGAATGGGGTGAGGGGACTGATGTTGGATATGTACGACTTCGAGGATGATATCTGGCTCTGCCATTCATTTGGAGGACAATGCTTCAACTTCACTGCCTTTGTAATCTAACCCTCTTTGCTATGTTTTGAAGCATTTCTATATTTGCTTTTTTCTAATGTTATTTGTACATCAAAAAAGTGAATAAGTGTGATGAGGGTGGCTAAGACATTATGTTGGTGTTCAATTTTGATGTACAAATAATATTGCTTGTTTGTTTTTGTGAGTGTGTCTGTCTAATGTGTCGAGTTGCAATGTTGTCAGCAACCTGCAATAAATACTTTGAAAGAAGTGGAAGAATTCTTGACTGAAAATCCAACGGAGATTGTCAGCATTGTAATTGAAGACTATGTGCATACCCCAAAGGGGTTGATCAATCTGTTCACAAATGCTGGACTAGATAAATACTGGTTCCCCGTGTCTGCTATGCCGAAAACGGGTGAAGATTGGCCCACTGTGACGGAGATGGTTCAAGCGAATCGCCGGCTTCTTGTGTTCACTTCTGACGCATCGAAGGAAGATGTAGAAGGAATAGCCTATCAGTGGAGGTACATGGTTGAAAATGAGTGTAAGTACAATGCCATTGTAACATTCATATTTTTTCTATGATGCATGATATGACATTGCAGCCTCATAATTCTTAACCTTCAGCTGGAGATCCTGGAGTTCAACGGGGTTCTTGCCCTCATAGAAAAGAATCAAAGCCGTTAAATTCTAGAAGTTCATCACTATTCTTGCAGAATTACTTTCCAACATATCCAGTTGAAGCTGACTCATGCAAGGAGCATTCGGCTCCATTTGTAGATATGGTGAATACATGTTTCAAAGCAGCGGGGAATGTGCTGCCCAACTTCATAGCAGTTAACTTTTACATGGTATTCCTTATTCTTTTGGGTTGTTAATTCAAATTCAGTAATGCAAAAGAATGCCTTGCAAATCCACGTTATAATTCTGAATGAAATTTCATGCAGAGGAGTGATGGTGGTGGTGTTTTTGATGTTGTGGATAAAATCAATGGCCGCACATTGTGCGGATGTAATACAGTCACCGCTTGCCAGGTTTGTCTGCATTTCCTGTCCAAATACAAGCTGCCTTCATGCCATTTGTCCAGATACTTTGAAATTGTGTGAGAAAGATTTATTTCAAATCCATATTGGCTGCATCTCTTGGCACAACTTCTACTTGTGCATTTTGATGTGAAGAAATTATTGGTAATAAATCACATGATTACTGCAATTTTGCAGGCGGGAGCACCTTTTGGATCTTGCCAGAACCTTGCTGTACCTAGTGCAACTCCAATGACCAACACCGCCGGAAGCTTTACTGGATATGTTCAGTTCTCTAGATCAGCTTCACCTGTCCATTCTCCAAATTGCTTGCTTCTCCTCTCATTTCACTTCCTGCTTATTGCACTTTTCTCGCAATTATGATGAATATTATTATACTCATATAGTTATATGCAAGCTAAGTCATTCAAGAGGAGCTTGTAGTATCTTAGTATGTACATTGCAGTATTGCCTCTCTCAGTCTAAGAAATGTCATGTAACCGTTTATCGGTTAGAAAATTAGATAAACAGAATTTTGAAATTCTCAAGGCTATATTCAAGGATCTGAGTCATCTGAGGAAGATGGTAACCAAGAGAGACCAAGGATGCAGGTGGAGCAGTTCAGGTTTGTTGTATGCTGCCCTGTATAACTCAATTTCTAGATAATGCAACTCCAAATGCTTATACTTCCTTTCCTTTATTTCATTGCATTTATGCAGATAATGTGATTGACAAAAATATTCTGATAAATAGTGGCATATGCAATAATCTGAAGTTATTGAATAAGCACTGGTTAGGTGCTCTATTTCTTTCAATTTAATTTATGTGAATATGTCAACATGATGCTGATTCGACTAGTTAAAAGAAAAAGCTAGCTTAAGCTCTGCCGTTAATATTCGCGGTTGAGTCGGATTAGATGATTCTTTTTCTCTATGGAAGTTCGTGATCCAACTTGAAATGATTGATGGCTTTTGCATTGTCTTTATACACAAACAAATCATGAGCTAGAAGGCTGAGTGTGCCTGGTTCAAGTTTTTCAACTGTTGAAAAAATCTTTTATCAGATTCTTACCTGTGGTTACATGGGAATGATGACACTTCAACTTAGTAGTGTGGATTCAATGTCTTCTTAACTAGTACCCTAAATCACTTTTTTAAGCTAATCCAAAGGGCCCATTATTCATGATGTTTCTATTGTGGTGTTTCAGGTTTTGTACCTAGGCATCATTAATCACGAAGCAATAAAGGATTGAGATAGCATGGTTGGGAGTTCTTTGGTCATTGTTAAGGTTTGTTATGATTGATTGTATTCTAACTAGTCTTGCCACACATCTTTCGTTCCCAATACTTGGTCTTCAACTCTTGTATTGGTGTTGAAACAATCAAGTAGTTGTCTCATACATTTTTTACCATATTACTAGTTGATGGATATGTGGGGGCATGAGCCTTAGTTTAACAGAGGAACCTGCTTATATGGTTTCAAGTGTGTTTATAAACCTTATAGAACAAATACCATAAGATTTTACATCAAGACGTGGCTTCTATCTTGATTTTGTGATTTCTCGATTAGTCCATAAATTGGACATAATGAAAAAATATGCATTTTAATGGTTGAAACACAGTACTTCCTCATTTTGAACGAACAAGTCAATTTATCTTTGAAATGGATGTTTGACACTAAAGTGGTGGTCATAAACAAATTCAGACCCTAAAACGTAGTTATGTAAAACATGAAACCGTAAATCAATGCTCTTTATTCATGCTAATCAGTAACCATGCAACACTGCAAGAGCAAATACCATTTTGAAGTCTTAGTTAGCAACCAACATATGGGCATCCATTTTTGGACCAGAAAGGGTCCAAGGGGAAGCTAACTTGCCATAGCATACTACTAAATTTTTGAGGCAGCTTCCAGAGATACCGTCAATAGTTAGAGACATTCAAATAATGTAAACCATTTAAATACATTAATTATTTCTTATGGTTTATTTTTGTGCGCTCATCCTTTACATCAATGGCAAGGTCAATGAAGGACAATGAATAAATTACAACATGATTGTTTCCTATACATGAATGGAGCTTTACATATTCAGCTTTTCCGGTAAATTAAACTTAAGAATACATCAAGGAAACAATCTGTACATAAATAACAGTGATAATATCATTGCAAGAATCAACCAGCACCCCATTGGACATCAATCTAAAAAAGGGGTTTCCATTTTTAAACCTTTATCTGAAGATTTGGACTTATCATGAGCAAGTTTTGAAGGCTGTCCACTGGAACTCTTGTTCCCCATACATTCATTGATTTGAGCTTGAGGCATTTATCAACTACAGCTAAAAGTCCACTCTCAGTTACATGGCGGCAGCTCCACAGAACAATTGTCTGAACAGGAAGCAATCATGTATGACATGAAATTGTGCAATGGAATACTAGAAATACATCATTCTCTCATATAGTCAGGGAGAGAACACTTAAAGCCAGTAAATTATTATGAATATGATTAGTTTTCTCCTTAGAACACATTCAATTTTGTTGTAACATACCTCCAAATTTGGACAATTTGTTGCAATGGCAAATAGAGATTCATCCGTGATAAATGTACCACCAACATTCAGATGTTCTAAAGATCTAGTTCTGGATATCTGTTGGAATAATGGTCAAAAGGAATTAAAACTTGAAGTACTTCACTTCCAATGACTTATCCTACTGTTGAAACTTGAAACCCCCCCCCCCCCCCACAAATAACAAAAACAAAAAGGATTAACATCTTCTCACATTGGTTTTGACCATGACCGTATCAACGCTAGAATAGTATCCGTGCAATCTAGTTGTTGATCAGAACGGTGCCTTACATTAAAAATGTAAACTAAGATGGAACAGCTACTGGTTGAGTCCATTTCGTATTATTTTCCTTTGAAAATAAATATCATCTCATTAATGGTAGAGAAAAATATATAAAAAATAAATAAAATCTTCAAAACAAAAAGAAGATCTAATAATTCTAAGCAAAATCTCCCAAGACCCAAAGAATGTAAGTTCCAAAAACAAGAATAATGGCAATGACATACCAATTGAACAACACCTTCATCAGTGATGCCAGTCAAACCCCACAGTGATATGGATGTGAGATTGCCGACACACTTTGCAGAAGATATTCTTATAAGTCCAGCATCAGTTATTTGGCAACCCCAACGGCTTCTTGGTCTGAAAAGAACAAAAGACTAATAAATGTTGCTTAACATCATACAATTATAACCACAACTATGCATGCTTATGCATCTTCCATCCATTTTGTTTCCAGTGTTAGTTTTTCTTGTCAATGACACCATCCTATATATGTACCATGTGATCTAAAGAAGTTAAGATCAGCGTGTCTAATCGAATGTCTTGAAAGGCTAAAGCAAAAGGGTTTCACTCAGAAACTTTAGAACACTAGCAGATTCCCATTTCTTTGATTATGATTAGATGATGTATGAACACCTCAATTGCAACTTCAACCAAAGCAGTCAAGCTATGACCGGTTATACCGAAACATACACGGTGTCACTGAATTGGGAATTCAATTCCAAATTAAAAGCAATAATGAACTTTGATGTTTGAAAAAGATCATCTGCCAAAAACATTCCGACGACCACAAGAAAAGAAAAGGGCAGAGAGATGTTGTAAATACATGTCCAGTTTTGTGAGGTTGTAGGCATGGCGAACGAGGCGAGCAGTGGAGTCATCATCCATCTTCCAACCACCAAAGCTGAGATTGTGCCTGCGAGCCAGAGATTCCTTCACCCCTTGTTTCCATTTCTTGCAAACACTGCTTGCCCTTTTACAATCATTTGATTCATCAAACCACAGCAGAGAATGAATGAGAAAACAGAATAAAGAGTGAGTGAAACAAACAAACAAACAAACACATACTGGGCCAAATCAGTGAAGGAAGTGAAGAGAACAAATATATGAGCCAACAAGTCAATGGGCAACCGATCAATCTCAGCCTCCACTTCCATCATCATCATCGTCAGACAACAGAACACCCTTAAAGCTTTGCCTCTTCTTCTTCCTTTGCGCCTAATGGGAGGGGCAACCACTCACTGTTTTTTTCGTGATGGTAACGTAATGTAATGTAATGTTATGGCTTTTTTGCCTCTAATATATTATTAATATTATTAACTATAATAACTCACGCCAATAGGAAAATTAAGTGTCCTCATGTTTTCGTCATCGTTTCACGTAGTCCTTTTATTGCCACCAACCTTATACTTTTCTTAATTAACTTTTCTTGGTAAATAAAATTGGCTATATTTAAATATATAATTTTTTTTTCTCATGAAAGGTATTTATGACCAATTTCTACAAGAATTTGATCTCATCCAAGTGTGTATATATCTCCGGATATGAGACCCTCTCTATACACACCGCCAAATATTAAATCTTGACTAAATACTTAAAAACTCAATTAATTACTAATTGTATTAATAATAGAGTTTAATTTCTTAGTGGAATCAATAGTATTGTACAACCACTCATAGTTGGATGACGCTATTTAAATATACAAAAGTTTATACAAACAACATATAACAGTTAAACTTATAAAAAAAAACAAAACAAAAAAAATAGTTAAATTCTTATTTAAAATTTTTTTATAGGCACAATTTTACCATCTTATTCTTGAATGCGCTTACATCATCAAATTTATCTAAAAAACATTTACTCTTATCAATTTTATTATGAATGTATCCAAAAATAAAATGATATACTTATGTCCACGGAAAAATTTCTTCTCACACAAATTATATTATGTTGGGTAAGGACTCAGGTTCAGATTCAGAATCGGATTTTGGATTCTTTTTCGCTTTGTGTTTAACAGTGGGAAAGGCATGTGATCATTTCATCATAGTGAGAAATGCATGTCATTCTATCAATCCTTTTCTTTTCCAGCATCTTCTATATTAATGATCATTGATATTATTAAATAGTCGGAATTTTTTTGGTACATAAATAATTGAAATTTGGAAAACGACAATGAGATTTTTGAGAATTAATTGAGGTGATGAATAATATTAATTGATATATATATATATATATATATATATATTGTGTATTTCCTGTAGAAAAAGTTGTAACCTCTTCCTTCCTCACCTTGGAATAAGAATACTAATAATAATAAGTAAAATAAAATAAAATTGGAAGAACAGTATTCTAATTTGTGATAGTTGTTTGTAACGACTAACGTGTTTTGATTTGAAGAAAGGCTATATTAGTTCATTAGGAATCGTGTAAAACTTGTTCGATGACTTATTTGCCATCCATATTTTATTATTGCGTAAAAGAAAAGCGCTTCCGAACTATTTAATAATTTATTTCACCTTTTAAAATGTTAAACATAGTTCCGTTGACAATAAAGATACTGAATTGTGGTAGAAAAAAATTCATTCAACTCAGTATATATTCCTAGTTTTGTAATAGTTTGAGCGGATAACTCCAATTAAGCATGAATAGTTTCTCTGCTTGAGTCATCTTTTTTTTTTCTTCCTATTTTTTATTGACGTTTCTCAGTTGACTTTCTTACATGGAAAACTCAAAAGGTAGAGTTTGTGTTTTGGTGTGCACACAACTTCATGTTCATTATGACTTTTTAATAATTTGTTTATATTTCTCGTAAAAAAATGTTTATATTTGAAAAATATAAAGTAAGATATTATTTTAGAGAAAAAAAAGTATTGATTAACAATCTCTAAAGGCACTTTATTGGCTAAAAAATTTTAATATGGGATTTAGTAAGATAATTTATGAAAATGTGGTGAAAAATTATTAATTGTTAAGATGTGGTAGTAGCATGAAATTCAGCCAGCTTGTAGGTGAAATATGGTTCAAAGTAATAAAATAATGAGTGGTGTTACATGTACACCTAAAATTGTATCAACATACAACCACCAAAATAAATTGGAGAGAGAAAATACAGATTGGAATATATTTAATAGGAGAAAGAAATACAAATCCTTGTACGTAACCCCTCTCTCACGATTTTGCCACCCCCATTCTCCTCTCACAGTTTCGTCGTCATCTACGCACCTACGCCGCCCTTGACGACTTCAACATCCGCTCACGTCCTCCCTCTCATCCTTCAACAGATGCCCCCAAACGACATTCACGTCCTCCCTCATGTCCTTCAACCACCGCCCCGAATGGTTTTCACGTCCAACTTTATGGCCGCTCATGTCCTCCTCGCGACTAACTTATCTTGACGTCGTCATCACGAACCCAACACACTCACCAAGAAAGAATGAACAAATCCCAATAAAAAAATGAACAAAGCTGATCATATAAAATGAAGAAACCCATATAACTGTAGCGAACAAAACTACCTAAAAAGAATGAACAAACCCCAATACAAAAATGAACAAACCTGTAGTGAACAAGCCTACCTAATAAGAATGAACAAACCCCACAGCAAAAAATGAACAAACCTGCTCATATAAACAAACAAACCTTATTAACTGTAGTGAACAAACCTACCTAATAAGAATGAACAAATCCCAACACAAAAAATAAACAAACCTGTTCATATAAATGAACAAAAACTGTAGTGACCAAACATACTTAATAAGAATGAACAAACTCCAATACAAAAAATGAACAAATTGTTCATATAAAACGAACAAACTCGTATAATTGTGGTGAACAAACCTACTTAATAAGAATGAACAAACATGTTCATATAAACGAACAAACCGTATTAACTGTAGCGAACAAACCTACCTAACAAGAACAAACAAACTCCAACACAAAAAACGAACAAACATATTCATATAAAGGTAAAAAAAAAAGGTAATATAGCGATGAGAGAAAAAAAACAACAACACCAATGAACACAAATAAAAGGCAAAAAATATGGCACTGTGGGGTTGTGGGATAGAGAGAGGATATACGAAATCTGATCTGCGACATATAGCAATGAGAAACGATAGAGGACGTGCTGGGGAAAAAAGATAATGTGAGGGAGGACGTGAAGGTCGTTTGGGGCATCAGCTGAAGGATGTGAGCGGATGTTGAAGTTGTCGAGGGTGATGTAGATGCGGAGACGGCGGCGACGGGGTTTGGGGAAAGAAGCAAACAAGATTGAGAAAAGAAAGAGAGAGGGGTGTGAGAAATTAGAGATAAAAATACATATTGAAATATATTTAATACGAGAGAAAAATACAAATCCTTCCACGTATAAAAGGTTGGTTGGCTATATGGTGACACCAAATTTGGTGTACACCGAGATTTTTTATAAAATAATACGCACGCGCTGTCACATCAAGACAGAATTTGTAATTTAAGTCTAGCATAATTCGCCTACCTCTTAGGGTAATTATGCAAGAGCGAAATAAAGTAATATATTTTCTTGGTTTTGTAAAAAAAGTAAATGATGATGATGATGATAATAATAATAATAATAATAAACAATAATAACAATAAAATATTTTTTCAAACAATTTTTGAGTGGTGCAATTGCGAAATGGGAATTGATTGAATTTATAGATATTCTTTTAGACAAAATCGCCTAGTATATGAGTGAATTATGTGTGGTAAAGTATAATTAGATGGCAAAAATGGAATATATTTTCTTGTTGTATGTTCTTCCACAAAATCTGAAGAATATATTAATTAATTTTGCTATGACATAATTTGTCTAAGGGGTAGACGGATTAGGATGAACTTAAATGACAAAATCTCTCTTAATGTGATAACACATCAAAAAAGTGTATTATTTAATTACGTTGAACCATAATTTACCTAAGAGCTGGGCGAATTACATGCCACTACCACATTTTAACAATTAATAATTTTACACCATAATTTAACAATAATCATTTGTTTGTTCCATGTTAAAGTGGATTCCTCCACTTTATTCAACTACAAACATGTATAAACACATTTTTACTGTGACTCACGCAACTTTATTATTAATGAAATGAAATGTCTGTGATGAACAGTGTCTAACTAAAAATTACTTAAAAAAATAGAATTGCTTATTACTAATTACTTTATTAGAGTGGGAGTTAGATTATTTGGTTTAACACTTTAACCTATCCAAAAATAGAGATAGTTTGATTTAGAAAATTGATGGACATGTGGCCTAGTAATGGGATACCCAAATTAAAATATTACAAATTTATAATCAAAATGGACAAGCCCAGTTCAGACCAATATGCTGGGAATAGGCCCAAATTGGCTTTGGCCTTTTTACAGAGTACAAAACTCAAACTCGGTCGTTTCTCAAACTCTGTTGCTGTTCAATTACAACTGCTACGATATGAAACATAATCCAGCAACAAATCCAATTAGTGCCACAATTAAATGCTTTGGTGGTTGTTGATGAAATGCAGCCACTTCTTCCGCTCATTTTATCCATCGTTGATTAGCTTCTCAGGTTACTTGCTACCTTTGTCTGAAAAGCTTAAGCTAGACTATGGTAATTAGGCTTTGTTTACGGTTTTTTCTATGGATATTGATGACCCAGTCTGGCTTAATAACTTAGTCCAATCCAAAACTTGTTTGGTCGAGTTTGGATTGTTAATTTTAACTTAGTATCTTTTTCAGTAATTCAGGTTATGCTTTAGATTGGATTGACTCAACCCTAAGTCAATTACTTCTTCAATTTTTTTTTTATAAAACAAAGTAGTGATAAGGTATAAGATTTTTGCTATTCAATTTATATGTTTTACATAATATTATATTATTTTTATATTGACAAAATTTATTTTGAAATTTATATTGTAAAATATCTCTTGAATTTACTCTTTTCACCCAATATTACACGTTATTTTTTATAAATACACACATATTAAAAAAATTAATTAATTTACATATATTCAAATAAAACATTACCCGTTTGGGAAGTGCAACTTCTAACTTTTTTTTAACTTATCAATAGTGAAAAGTTGTATTTAGCTGTTTGGATAAAAATAGATGTATAACTTCTTACTTTTTAAAAAGTTAATTTAGAGGCTCACTGAGAAGTTAAATGAAGAGGCTACAACACCAGTACCTCATTTGATACCCACTAATCATATTCTTTTTTTCTTTACTGAGTGCCTACCTACCTCTCGCGGATGCACTATAGTAAAATAATTAACTTCAATTATTTTTTATTTTATTTGATGTTAATATCTTCAATTCATTTGTACGGTAGTAAATTGATAATACATAAATTTTTTTTGATAATATTAAAAGTGTATATCTTTGCTGAATGTTTTAACATTCAAATGTTCATGCACAAATATTATCTTTGCTGAAATATTGACAGTAAATCGTTAAACATTTAAATATATTTTTTTTATAAATAAAATCACTTTTAGACTTAAATAACCAAACACTACACACTAAAACTAAGCGTTTATGCTAATAAATATGCAAAGTTACTTTTTATAAAAAGACCTTTTCCCATAAGCCCCTCCACATAATAACTTATTTAAGTTGTTTACCCAAAATAACCCTAAGTATTTAAACTAAATTACCCTTCAATAAGTGTTATGAAAAATTGTAACGTAATTAGTATAATAATAGAGAGCTCATAATAAATAGGGATATATTTGAAAAGACAATAATTAATATTTATTTAATCTAATCAAACGACCACTAATTTTGAACAAAGTATTGAATAAAAAGCAACATCTAAAATTGGACGAAGAAAGCAATTGTTTACATCAAAATTTTATAATTCTACTATACATGTTATCCAAAACTTGTGTCATTATGACATTGACTTTAAACTCAAAGAAATAACTTGATCATATAATCAGGTTGAGTTTGAATTTGGTTTAGTTTTTTTATAAATAAAATTGTAGGAGACATTACTCTTACCATAAGATAATGGTTCATTTTTAGATTAGGTACAAAACCTATGGCCTTTTGCATTAAACAATACTCATTAAATTGTTTATGATGCCTTTTTTTTTTCCTTAACTGCTATGGCATGCCATTAAATAATACACAAAACAGGTAAAGAAGTACATATATTTACACCAAAGTTGTCCCTATGCAATCCGTACACCTAATGTACTTCATTAACTTAACAAGGCTTGATAAGTACAAGAAGAGTTCTATTAAAAAAAATTTAAGAAAAAAAGACAAACCCCATTATTATTAAAGGAGAAAGAAGAGTACTCCTCTTAAACCATCTAAGGGCCCAAAAATATCAAACTCACATCAAAGCTACACTCCTTATAATAATACATAAAAGAAGAAACATCGACTTTGACACACACTCATAAGAAACTCGGTAGGCTCCAAATCAAACACAACTAAAACCTAGGAGCACCGCACATTACATAAAACAACACTTCCAACAAAACAAAAACCAGAACGGTTGGATTAAGATTCAGCACCAGGTCCATCTTCATTATTCAGACCTCTTTTTGCGGCATGCACTAGCTGAAATTTCCTTCTTTTAAGCTTATAAGAGCTTTTATCCTTTTACACCCACGTACCTCTCCCTAAGTTTCGGTAAATTATATCCTTTTTAAGGATCCAAACTAGAGGTGGGTATGTGAGCTAACTTAGTCCGTTTAACTCTGTCTACAACGGATTAAAATTAAATGAATTAAATCGAGTTGGTTCGCCAAATAAATAGAACCAACAATTACCTAAGTTTGTGTTCGCATCACATAATCTGGGAGGTCTACAGGCCAGCCCGTATTATTATTTTTTGGCATTTTTTAATTAAAATTTATAATTTCAATCTTAATTTATGACAAAAAAAATTGAAACTTGAAAAAAAAATTCATCCTCAATCTTGATCAAAAGAAAATACTATGTCGTGTTGGACTTGAATGTTGGGTATTTTTTACTTTAGATGTTGGGTGTTGTATGAAAATAAATAAATAAATAATAAATGAATCAAATAAATAAATAAATAATGGAATGATCTAGGAATAAATCTTGTGAGTTGAGCCCATCAAACCCACAGTTTACGTAGAGTAGACTAAAAAATGATGCTGTAACTTGTGAATTAGGTTTATTCGACCCGATGGGTTAAAAATAGTATGGAGGATCATAAAAGTCAATTCAACATGTTGAACCCATTTTACAATTTTTATTTATTATTTCAAAGATTTATTTTTAATATTAAACTTTAAAAATATATATTTAAACAATTTAATAATACCAATATATTAATTATATGCGAATATTTATTATATTTGACATGATCAATACAATCTGTGCATCACACCAGTAAATCTGCTACTACTTAATAAACTAAAGGAGGAAATAATCCTTCAAATATAAAGTTATTCAATTATTTCTACTCAATAGCTTAAGTTTTTAGGAAATGTGATTCTTGATATGGTACCAAAATTTCTATAACCAAGATGTTTAGAATTCGATCCTTGGCGACCCCGCTTTCTAAATATTGTCTGCAAACCAAAAAGACCCTTGTATAAAAGAGCGTGTAAGATATAAAATTATTCAATTGACTTTATCTAATATGTTAAGCTTTTGAGAGAGAGGATCCTTGATATACAAATACTAATTGGTTTGGAGAAATCCTTAGGTGAGTGTAACACATCATCCTTAGAAGCATGCAATAAAAATGAATTTTACCATTTTTATGTACCTCACCAAATATTTTTGAGTCCCACCAAATAAGATTCACATATGTTACACTTATCTTTTTTTTTTTTTTTCTAAACATCAGGTTGCAAGCACCCAAAAAGAAGAGAAAAGAAAAAGAAGGACCACTAATCTCCCATACAAAAGCCACCCAAGTGGCATCAACCCAAAGAAAATAGCTAATACATGAAGGAGAATCCACGAAATGGGTAGTACCCAAGTTCAAAGAATGACCAAGATAGGCCAAACAATCATTAGTCTTATTAGTTTCTCTGAAAACATGACTAAAATGAATTCTTCAGTATCCATTAATCATGTTCTTAATGCGATCCCCCACACTTGCTTCAACACGCAAATGAGAGATGCTACCGGTGATAAGAGCTAAACAAGATTTGGAATCGAGATCCACTTTTAATCTTCGACAGCCAATATCCCAAGCTAAAAATTAAACCTTGATAGATACCCATAAGTTCAACATGTATTATTGTCGCAATTCCTAAATTAGCCGCAAAGGCCCCCCAAAAAAGTTCTAGAATCATCTCGGATAACACCACCACCATAGAATTAGACATGACAGAGCCATCAGAGTGGCCCCATCCCAATGGAGGAAATTTCCAAGACAAGAAAGGAGTAGTAGAATGATGAACCCCGACACCCGCCTCTTGAGTTTTGAAGAAGCTATTAACACAAATTCAAAAAGGATAAATCAAATCAAAGGTGCCAATGCCCTGTCTATAAAAAAATAGACGTATTGCATTCCTGACAGAGATAATGAACACCAACACCAAGAAGATAAGACTACATAAACTCCCTAACCATGGCAGCGCACTCGAGATTAGATTGAATGAAGAGAAGAACCAAACACATTCCTCCAAAAACCATCAACAGCAGGACAATCCCTAAGCGCATGTAAGGAGGTCTCATCTGAATTACCACAATGTTGGCAAAGAGATGATTGAGATAAATGGCATTGATAACGCCTAACATTTGTAAGAAGACCATTATGCACTATAAGCCAAAGATAAGTCTTAACGCGCTCTGGACCACTCCAATTCCAAATCTACTATAAGGAAACGTTTTATGCATATAAGTACTAGATTGAAATAACTGATAAGCAGATTTGACACTAAAGCGCCCATCCATAGAGCCCCCTCCAAGCAATTACATTAGGGCCATAGCCTGTTCCAGGAGCAAGAATCCCACCAATTGCAAGGCAAACAATCGAGAGCAAGACTTGTTGAATAAGCTCCCAATTCCAATCCCCAATAGGAAGCGAATAATCCTTCACTTTTCTACCTTTATCTATGTCCGAAAGCATACTAATAACGCAAGGAACAAGAGGGCCAATATTATGAGGCCACAAGTCTGTCCAAAAATAATATCTTTACCATTATTAACCTTGCGGCCTGGCCTTGTCTGTTTAAGAAAAATGTCAGGTATAGGTCATTTTAAAAGCCTGTTTGGGTAAAAAGGTCAGACCCAGGCTACTTCAAAGGCCTGTTAGGCCGGCCTGATTATAAACATTCATATATGTTTTACAAAAAAAATAAACACATATTACATTTAGTAGGATTCAAACCAAGGTCATTTCTTATGTATAAACATGTCTCAACCACTACACTAGCGTCACTTTTTGTGATGTTTTATTAGAGTAATTTATTAATATATATAAATTTAATAATTTTATTGCTTTATATTTGTTTTGGAAGAAACCCTAAAGGAAGCTCTCTCTGTCTCAAACTCTTCAAATTCTCAATTATCAAATTTCAGTCTCACTCAAACTCTCTGTCTCAGATCCTCAAGACCTCAACTCTCATTTGTCTCTCTCAATCATAGAATAGCCCCTCCGTCATTTCTCATCATTGCACTTGTTGTTGCTGTTGCATCTCGTAGTGCTCACGTTGCTACTGCCGCTCTCGATGTTCTACTGCTGGATCTCAGAGTGCTACTGTTGCATCTCGGATTCTCAGCGTGTTGTTGCTGCTGCATCTTAAATTCTCGGAGCGACACTCACCACTTCTCTCTTTTTTGTTTAAATATTATATTGTTGTTGCAATTTAGATTTTTATTGATCTATTATATTCTTGATCTATGGGTGTTGATTTTTTATTTAAATATTAAACAGACTGTAGTAAACAGACCATGGTAAACAGGTCATATAGTAAACAAGCCATTGTAAACAGGTCATAGTAAACAAGCTTGACAACAACTCTTTAAAATTACATTTTTAAATATATCGTTAACAATATATTTTTTTTGAGTCACAGTATGTTTATTTCTATCTTTGTGTTACTAAATAGTTTTATAAAAGTTATTTAGATCATATTTTTAAATAATAGGAGACTCTAATAACATGTGATAAATATTTAGAAAAAAATATACTCCTATATTACACCGAAAGTAAATCCTGTCAAGTGAGACTTACAAATAGCTTTGTTCATGTTCATTACTTGTAGAGATGACAATGGAGCGGGGTGGGTTTTCTAATATGCATCCCTGCCACGTTCACTCAAATCTTGGTTCACTTTCTGTCCCATGTCCTAGTGGAGTTTGATTTTTGCCCTAAACTCAAACTTGCGCTTATGTTTACGCTGTTCCCCCTATACCCTGCCCCGCCCCGCCCCGCATTCCATTTTTTCTAAAAAGGATTTTTCTTTTTTTTTTTTCTCAATGATCTAATTCAAAGAATTTTGAAAATAATTCACACTTTTTATGTGTAAACTAATAACAAATTTAGATTAATTTATTCATAACTTATCCATATTTTCATCTAAAAGAATTTTAAGACAACAAACAAAAAAAAACCATAAACAATAAATATCAAAATATAATAAAAAATAAACAATAAATATCACAACATTATGATTTTTTGCATCCTCATTAACTATAATTTCACATTGTATTTTTTTTTATTTTTATGTATAATATTTTTTTCTAAACTAATTGTAAATTTAATATAGACACACACGGGGGGCGAATATCTCAAAACTCAGACCCGCCCCAAACCCGAAACTATTTGAAAGAGTTTCCCCCCAAACTTGTCCCAAAACACATCTTTACTAATAATAAAATGTTTGAACATGTTTAAGTGCCCTTTGATCATAATTTTGCTAACCATTAAGGCTTGGTTTGATAAAAAAAACTTGAGGATGTGTTTTTGCTCTTAAAAAATATAAGTCAATTTTCTGCGTTTGGTAAAAAGTTATGCGTTCTTGGCTTTTGAGAATCAGAAATGTTATTGGGAGTCATCAAAATAAGTTTTTTAAGAGTTGACTCTGACTCTCAAAATTTTAAAAAGACTCAAGTAACCTTAAATTTTAATAAAAATTCAATATTGTCATTCGTTTTAAAATATTTATGTCTTTTATATTAATTTTATATTTTAAAAACAATTTAATGATATATTTACTAAACATTATTATTATGACTTCTACTTATTAAAAGTAACATTTAAATTATTTTACCGAACACTACTGCAGACATTTTAAAAACATCTTTTAAAAAAGACAAAAAAAATCAACAAGAACCACATCTTATTGAACCAAGCTTCACAATCTTAAGATAATACAAACAACCCATTTTTAATTTTGAATATTTAAATTTTGGAAAGTAGTAAGAATTGATCAGATGATGCGGCGGCACAGGGTAATCCCATCACCAACAGGAAGCTGGCAAATCTCAACCCTTGGATCAAGAGCAACAGCTTTGTTGTGCTCCACTATAAAATCCCGATAATGTTTAATATCATCATCTATAAGAGCATCTGGTGGTGCCGCCACGGATCCGTACCATAGGGTGTTGTCGTAGGCGATCATTCCCCCAACCCTCACAAGCTCGATCAACCTACTGTGGTAGTTCCAGTAATTATCCTTATCAGCATCCACGTAAACGAAATCGAAGGCTCCCTTGTTCTTTTCCTGTGCAAAGATGAGTAATACAGTTAGAAAATCAATGTATTTGTGGTACGATATTAACCAATGTTTTATTTATTACTAAATTAAATTTTATTTATATATAAATTTTATTAAAATTTTATTTGATGTTAAATAAAATGTAAGCTGGTGGGTCAGAACATGATGAACAAATTAACGCACATCTTCGACTAGTTGCTCAAGAAGAGGAAGAGCAGGTCCTTCCCTGAAATCAATCTTGTGAGCCACGCCGGCCTTTTGAATTATGGGCAGTCCCAAATCATAATACTCCCGGTTAATGTCGATGGCCAAGATCTAATATTTACAACAATTTCATGGGCCATATTATTAAATATCTTAAATAAACAAGTAAAGAGATACAACAAATAACATAAAATAACGTAATTATATTATAAGGGTTGTGCGTTGTGTACAATAAAGTAGTGTTAATTTAGAGACGCATAACAGAGAATAATTCTAAATTAAATTAAATCAACACATAACCAAACATAAATTAATGATATATTAAAAATATTATATTATATTATTTTATTTTATTTTATTTCTAACTCATAATTCACCAAGTTATTTATATAAAGGGTACTATAATTCTCCATTTATCTTTGACCAAAATACTGGAGAATAAAATAATTCTTCAAAACCAAAAAATGTATGCTTTAAGGGGAGTGACATTTGCTCGGTGCCGCTCCTTTTTTTAATGCTTTCAATATTAATATTCTTCGAACACTCTTAATTGTAAATTGTGTTAATTTCTTTAATTTATTATCATCTGTTACCACCATATTCTAAATTTATTTAGTTATATTTAATTATCATATTAATATTGAATATAAATTAACTATTTTTAAATTATATGAATGCATTAAGTTCATATTAATAAAATTATAATTAAAAGTTTAAATAAATTTCAAAATTAATTAAAATATGTTATTAAAATTTAAAAAAGAAAATTCAAAATAACAACACGCAAAAATAAAAAAGCCAGAAAACAAAATTAGAACTTAAATTTAAAAGTTAATTTGAATAAAAATATAATAAAATAAAATTTAACTAATTTTTAAAATTTGATCAAACAAAACTATAAACCTCTATTCAGATCATACTCTCTTAGGGGAGATTAAGCAAATAAATAAAAGGACCTTTCCATCAGAGGGGAGAGCAAGGGCAGTGGCAAGTAAGGAGTAACCAGTGAAGACACCTATTTCCATGGTCTTCTTCGCATTCATTAGCTTCAGCAGTATGCTTATTAGTTGTCCTTCGTCGGGTGGTGTAGCAATAACGCCCCTGTTTTACAATATGATGATATGATCATATGATTAATTAACTTAATTTCCCCCAAAATTTAGCCCATATTAATATGTGTACATATATATATATATGTGTGTTGATAATTATACATTATAATGATCTTACTTTGGGTGTTTTTCCGTCATTTGTCGGAGCACCTTCAGGCTCTCATGCTCTCTTGGGTATACACTGGTCTCAAGTATATACTGCACCAGCAAATATATATATATATAAATTGAGAGGCAAAATGCAAATAAAAATTAGTAGTTGGACTTACCTGATAGAGTGCATCGCTCCGAAGGACATGAGTATTGGGAGGGAGTTCTTTGTGGCCACTGATTTGGCTTTCATGATGTTCCTCTTCCTTAGTGACATCCATCTCTCTGTCTTTCGGACTTGGAATATTTGCTATGTAGAGAAATAGGTCCAAGACACAGTCAATTTTATAGATGGAAAAACATCCGCTTATAGTTTTATGTTATTGTTATTATTTGAAACACTTCTAAAATAATGATAAAAAAAAACTTAATCAATTTTGCTTGTGTTCCTGTACAATTGGATGATTGGACTATCAGTAACTTAGGATTATTGTTGTAATTAAGGAGATATGAGAGATGAAAGAGAAAAAGAAAAGAAAGGAGACACAAAAGAAGCCATGGCATTTACTGATGAGAGATGAGAGAGAATACAAAAAAGAAAAGAGACAATAAATAAGAGAGATAAAAAAAATAAAGAGGAGAGAGAAAGGATGCCATGACCTCATTTTAAATTATTATGCACAAACATTTTAAACTGTTGTGCACAAATATTTTTTTTCTATTGTGCACAAAGTTAAGAAATAATTGGTTTCTGTTATGTTAAAGTTTGTGCATTACATGACATAAAGTTTGTGTATTATATTGTTTACTATTAAAAATTTGTGTGCACTATAAAATTAATATACTTTTTTGCAATGTTAATAAGTTTGTTTATGCATTACATGGAACAGTAATTGAAGAAATGGCGCCAAAGAAAGCATCAAGTCCGTTGCCCCCGCAAAAATCCACAAGAAAAGGCAAGGGTTTTAGGGAGCGTCGAACACCAAAATGGTGCTCAAAAGAAGGCAACTAACATTGTTGTCCTTGCTGTTGCTGACCAAACTACACACAACAAAAAGGTAATTTCATGTTCCTTTCCCCCCAAGTTTTGGTTTTGGTTTACAATTTGAGCAAGATAAATGTGCTTATTCACCTATTATGCACAAACATTTTCAACTGCGGTGCACAAACATTAATAACAACAGGTCACAAATTAACAACTCAGTAGTTGATGAGGAATTACGAATCAAAATAAACACATGAGTTCCTTCAAAAGTTTTACAGAATTGTATATATCTCATTACATCCATTAGTTTGATTTGAAGATTTCATGGATGAGCTTGTTCAAAAATAGAAAACGAAACGAAGGAAGAAGATGATGATGATGAAGATGAAGAACTACAATGCGAACAAATAAGAAGAAGAATGATGTTGACGTCGACGAATGATGAGGAGGGAGAACGAAGATGAAGGAAAAAGAATAATAATGAAGGTTGAATTGGAGTTGAGGGTTTTGGGTTGAGTGGAAGCATGAAAGTTCATTATAACGTGGGAGTGTGTGCACATGGGCCAATTGTATAAAATCAATGGTAGGAAATAGTGGCAAGTTGTAAGGTGTACACCAATCATTTTTCAATAATTTATCTCCATTCACTGCATTGTAGCTTCAATTTCATATGTGTTGTTTATGCTTTATAATTTTAGTTTTAGATGTATGCGATTATTAATTTGTACGTTGACACATAACCTCTAATATAACAGATGTCATAACAACAATTTAACAATTCATTAACTAATTGAGTCCCCTATTGATGATTGACAATTGTTGGGAGACATTGTAAAAAAACATGTATCTTATTGAAAAATGGCCTTATACGAGGTTTAATTTTATGAATGCATATAAGATAACCCTAAAAAAGAAAATAGAAAAAACGTTGCTGTGCATTCTATTTAAATACGGGAACATGTTGAGTATCCATTATAAAAAAGAAATCAAACTTAGGCAATGATAGTGACACTTATATATATGAATTGGAATTTGATTTTGACATGGAAAAATAATTGCAAAAAACACAAATTTCTAAGAAAGTCGCTTATTCTTTTGATATGATCCATTTTGTGATATGTACTTGTCATAAAAAAGAGATACTACTAGATATGTTGAAAGAAATATCACTTAATTGATGTATTATATTTTTTTATAAACTCTATTAGATTTTCTGTTTCAATTTTTTTATAAGTTACAAAAACATTATATTTGATAATTCATTTTTATTTTATATAACTTTATTTTGTTGATATACATTAATTTATTTAATTATTTTAGTATGATAAATATTGATAATTTGTATAATATTTTAAAACTAAGTTATAAGTTAACTGTGAATAAACCTAAGTTTAAGTTAATTGCAAACCAAACATAGTTTAATAAAAAATTTAGTTCTTTTTTAGGTTCACAAAACTAGTTATATTTTGCACCTAATTAAACTGGTTTTTGAAGTTATCAACACCCCCTTTAATACTTAATACATGCGTGGGCCTGTGTGCATGAACATCATATCATAATATTACTATATCATATCATATATATATATATATATATATGTATGTAATTTTTTTTATTTTATAGTTTTTTTTCATTTGTATATTTTTTAATAAAATATATTTTACTTAAAAATAAGATAATAGTTACAAAATTATTGAGTAGAAACGGTATGATAAGACCATAATATCATAGGGAAAGAGTGTAATTTCATTTTTTTTTATATAAGCTATTAAATAACACATTGATTTCATTATATATTTTTTATGATTGAAAAACATATTTTTTTCCTATTTAGATTTTATATTATTTAGGATCATTCATGCGCTAAATATTAATGGCAGTTTCTCAGTACCTCATGGATATTATCACTTCCCATTAAATTTATACATTGCCTGCCTTTGAACGGGATTTGTCCTAAATTTAAACATATTGCTTTTTGAAAAATGATCCTCTCCCTTTTTTTCCATCAAGAAAAGGATCTTTTTTAACTTAATAAAAAAAAATTCATTCACCCAATTAATTAATAAATTTAAAAAAATCGAAATTTAGATTAAAATAGACGAAGAACTGAGTTGGAAAAAATCATGAAATCATAATTGCTGGCACTAAAAAAGGAAAATTTATTAAGAGGAGAAATTAAAGAAATTTATAAAAATGAAAAGAAACTATTATTTCCTTGTACAAAGAAAAAGGGCGAGTCATGGACAAAAAGGTGACAGCAAAAAAGAAACGTCACGTTAGAGAGTATTAAGTCATTGGCATTTCATCATCACCATTATATAAAGAGTGAGGACCTTTCATATTGTTCATGTTTGCAAGAGAAAAAGAGTGAGAAAATTTTAGTATAGAGAAGGAGGCAAAAGGTGCTGTATTCGGTATGTTATTCTTTTCTCTATACCCCTTGTTACTTTTATGTGAAATCAGTGCATGAGAATCAAAAGCAGTGGTGCATGAATATGTTCATGGTTGCCCGATCTTGTTGATTTTACTGATTTTACTTTCGTTAGTTTCTATCAACTTAATCGATAACGACCTCTATTTTTTTTCTTTTTTTCTTTTTGATTTTTTTTACCTGCAAATTCAAGGTATAAGCATGGGACGTAAGGGCTTAGATCAATCTATTGGAAAATAGATTGAAGATATTTATTTCTCTTTGTTGTTATAAATTTTTTTTGTTACATTGATCTACTGTTTTTTGATACAACAAATATAGATTTGCTTTTTATCTAAACTTCACATATATCTCTCTCTTGTAAATAGTGAAAACCTAAACATATATACGTGTATCGTTTCGTATTTTGAACTTAAACTCCTTCTCTAAGAGAAGTGTATGCAGATTTTTAAAATAAAAGGAACAATTTTGTATAGTAAAATATAAGAAGGCAAACTAAAATTCACTTGATCTAATTAATTTACTTTGTTTATTCTGGGTTGATTTATAAACTTTTCTTCCTTGAATCCGTGCGTAATTAGTCTTCATCCACATGTTAATGAATATTTCTACATCAATTTAAATCATAGTTGGACATTTTTTTAGCAATTGATCCTTTGGTCTGAGGTGCTTAAACCGCTTAATTATATACAGGCAGTACTCAATATATGGATTTCATGTACGAAATTAAATTGTTTTCTAGTGCATTAAGGTTGCTATGTGATTTGTCTCTTAAAATTTGCTCGTAATCTATTGAATGCTTTAGCATGTTGTATCTTTCCCTCTGAACAATGGATACTCATTTGAATTTACTTCTTAAATTGAATTTCTTTATGCACCTAGCTCCTCGTTATTGTATTTTGCTTACTACTCTTAGTCTCATACTATTTTTTTTTCTTCTATCCTTTTGTTTTCAGGAGCAACGGGCAGGAGGAGTGGAAACATTACTGTTCAGGTTAGAAATCGGAGCATGGATTGGTATATTTAATTGTTGAATGATTTAAGTTTATATTTTCAAAGTACTATTGCATATTGTATTGCATATGAACTCGGTTAGTAGAATTCGGAGTCAATTTCGGCAATCCTCACATATAAACTTGCAAGTCTGTGTTCGTTCATTTATTTGTTCCATGTGTTTAGTCTGTCCACAACTCTGATTGGCATTTCTGATGCCGAATTAATTAAAATCAATATGAAATTTTAAAAGTTAGGTTATTATGGGACATCTATCATCTATTATTCAGATGAGATCTTAATAAAATGTGAATCCTATTAAAATTTTATTCAATAATAGATGTATAATGAATCCACGTAGTATTCTATATACAATGAATATAATTAACATTTCTCAAACTTTAATGTCATGCTAGGATTATTTTGTGTGCAGTAGTTGTGGTTGAATTGAAAGCTACTACCTCCTTGCTAGGTTTTATTGAATATGTATTTGCTATGCTATTAGGTTAATTATATATCTAGTTATATTATTTTAAACAGTGCCATCATTTTTTAAATAAGTATACCATTTTATTCAGATTCACGGAGACTTAGGATGACATGATTATCCGAGAGGATGGTGTGATTGTCTGAGAGTTTGTGCAGATGCCCAAAACTGTAAAATGCTTTATTTTAGTTAAACTTATTTTTACTGCAGTTTGTGCGAGTCTTTTCTTGAGTTTTGTGATTAAGAGTTTTTGAGTTTTAATAGTAGTAGTGTGTAAAACACCACACTTTTAACTTAACTTCCAAGTTAGTTAAATGGTAGCTGGTAGTTATATTCAGTTATAGTAGTTAGTTAGCTTGCTTGACACACAAGCAACCTATCTCTTGTATAGAAGAGAGCCTATGGCTCATGAATGAAACAAGTTTTCTTTTCCAATCTCACTCTCTCATTCTTTCAAATATCGTTTTGTTTTTCGTATAGCTTTATTATTGGTTTATTTAGAGGCTTGGTGATGTTAGAAGACATTGTCCCTCCTCTTCTTTTGGAGAATTTTGACAGTTATTCAGTTTATAAAAAAAAATTAAAATATATTCTGTCCACTTATTTATATATGTAATTTTATGCTTTTGTAATTAAATTTGGTATTGCACATTTTCTATCTCATAATCTATCCCATAATGCGACTAATTTTAAAAGATATTATAACTATCTTCTTTTTTTTTTCGTGCAGGTTAAGCAACTTAATTTTTCACCCATCTTACCGTCCTAGTTTTTCTTCCTAGACAACCATTGAACGTAATACCATTTATTTCACTACCTAGAACACATACATAAATGATTTCATGTGTTGCTAAATAATAAATTTATTTACTTGCACTCTATGATGTCTTTGTAGGTAGTCAAATGAGTCAATTTAATCGCAATGCCAACATGCACAACAACGCTGAACCTCGTGAGATAAATCATAGCAACAGGACACTGCGGTGGCTTACCTCTCCCATGATCTCCAACACCGCAAGAGGGTTTTCTTCCTCATTATTTGGTCCTAATCGAGAGAATCCCAACAATATGGTTCAAACCAATGATTTTGGCGCTAATCCAAATGAACCAATCAGAGCAATGGAAACGAATAACATTTCTCCACTCTCAGTAAGTAGGTTCTTTGGGTCAAATCTTCTCCTTAACCAAAGGGTTGGTACCAGTTGTTTCATTCCAACAGAGAGCAACGATGACAACATTGCGCCTAGTATTGTTCCGCCACATTGCAACAACTGTCATTATAGAAATGACAACAATTTTCAAAATTTGTCTCTAGATTTAACTCTCGGAGTACGGAATTACAATGGAGAGGGCAGTTGTTCAAATGATAGCAGCGCATGGCACATGCCTCGTAAGAGGACAAATGAGTTTGCTTTCTCAGAATTTGCAGTGGGTGAAAGTTCAAATGCTGGGACTCAGGCTCAGGCAGCAGCCGCAGGCATCCCAAAACGCCACGCTGGCATTGAAAATATCAGTGTCTCTTCACCTCCCAGCTGTATTTGTATCACATGCCCCCAACATGGCAATCCGGGACCCCACCACCAGCGTCGAACTAGTGGTAATAATTCAAGGCTGACCGCTGCTCCCAGTGGAAGTTACATGCTTGTCCCTGACCCTAATCGAAATAATATCAACGGGGTGGTGCATAGTAATAATAATAATAATGATGGTGGATTCCTTAGAAATGGAAGCTCTTCACATCCTCCTCCTCCTTCTGCTTCTTCAAGTTCTTTTGTTGTTCCTGCGTTTCAGCAACTGTCGAGCATCGCTCATTCTTGGATCCAGAGGCTGAACGTGCATCATGAGTACTTGAGGATGTTGTCTTTGGAGAATCAAAGGGGCGTCGCACCGTTGCCTCCATATCTGTCCGATACAGACAAGCTGATGCAAGAGGTACATATGAGTTGTGTTATTTGTACTTAATCCTCCAAACCAATTTCAACACTTTTTTTACATGTAAAATACACATCACTATTCTTTTTTTCACTGATTGAGACGTGTATCTCGATAGACACGATAATTATTAAGCGGTTTATCAATTTAGCCTTCTCTCATTTATAATTCTGCATTTATTATTTGGATTTATGACAGATTCGCAATGTCATACATCATCTGCGTATTGGTGGCTCAATTCGGCTCGAGGTACGTAGATTCTCACTCCAAAAAAAATATATGCATGCATGTTTTTAGAATTAAATTCTTCTTCTTAATTATGCTATCTGTCTTTTTGGATGGTTCATTAATTAAAACATAAGTGAAAGTTGGAGCTAGCTAGCCTTCGCTCTTAGATATTATTATGAGTTGATTAATTCTTATTTTTGTTCCTTTATTTTTTAAGAGTAAAATTTTGTTTGCTTTCATCAACTTTCGATCTATCATAATTTGCCTCAGGAGCTTTTGATCCTCGACTACTCCATTGTACTGAATTTGCTTGAGTCAGCAAATGATGATTTGGACGAAGATGAAGCTGATTGGGATGGCATGCAATATGAGGTAAAAGCTACATGCATTATATAGTTACTGATGTGTTTAATATATATATATATATATATATATATATATATATATATATTCTCCAAGTTTCTTGTTTAGAGAATGTAATTTTCTTCGTGAAGACAACAAACATTTCGTGGTGTTCCAATTTTGAAAAACTATTTTACTTGCGAAAAGAAAAAAAATACATTTATCACTAATTACTTTTTTATTATAATGTTGAATTTGCAGGACCTTGTCAATATGGAAGACCAAATCGGCTATGTCGATGTAGGACTAACTGAGGACCAAATTTTGGTGCACATTGGTCAGGAAACTTTCCAGTCAAATGCTGATAATGACGAGGCAAATCAGAATGATATTTGCGGCATATGTCAGGTGAGGCGGCCATACTATCCTCTATCACAAAGTGACGTTTTAGAATTATTGCAATATGCCTCACATTTTTATTTTAAGTGCATGCCACTTTATTATTTAATTATAGTACAATTTATTTTAGCACTCAATAATCATACAATAACTTTTTCTTAATGTATGAGTGAAAAAATTGTAAATCTAGGAATGTGCTTATCAATCACGATAATTTAAAATCTCACACGTCTCGTTATATATGTACCTCTTCTTTCCATTCTTTCAACAATTTTTGTAACCAATTTTTCAGGATGACTATGTGGATGGAGAACATATTGGGAGGCTGGATTGTAGGCACGGGTATCACCTGGAATGCATCCAACATTGGTTGATGATAAAGAATACGTGCCCAATCTGTAAGCAGATTGCACTGACCATCGTTGGTGATGATGAAGACGAGGAAGACGAAGAATGATTGATTTGCTTTACTTCCTGTTAATTACTTTTAAAGACAAAAGACATTTCAGTTTGTTTATTTATGTTATCTTCATTCTCGTGACTCACATTACAGAGAAATGCTTTTTTTTTCTATTTATTTTATATCCGAATACATATACATAGTAAACACCATGATAATCACATTCGACCATAAAATACAATAAAAAATTTAATTACTTTCTCTCGCTTGCTTTCAATTTTTTCACTCTATTTTTAAAACATGTAGCTATGTGAGTATTAACATAATAAAAATATGTATTAACATAATAAAATAGGTATTGACATATTATAAAGATATCAATGTTTATAAAAAGAAAACATTTTTTATAAACTTTAATATACCTTTATAATATGTTAATATTTGTTTCTATTACGTTGATACTTATCGCTATTATATATGTTGATACATGTTTCTATTATATTGATACCTGCGTAGTAAATGGGCATGACGCTAGAGTGAGAGTAAAGGAGAGAGAAAAAAGGTATCGGGTTGATACATTTATAGTATGATACATATTTCTATTATGTTTATACCTATTTCTATTACGTTGATACATATTGTCATTATGTTGATATTTATGTGGCATGTAAGCTTCACGCAATAGTGAGAGAGTGAGAATAGAAGCGAGAGAGTTTGCTCTGACGGAGAGTTAGTATGACATAACAAAGAGAGAGTGTGATTTGATGAAGAGAGAATGTGTTCAAATACTAGAAAATAATAACGTTGATACATTTCTTAACAAGTGTTGATGATAACATATAAACATGTGTCGATACCGTCTATGTTAAAGTTTTCTTTTTTAAAACCAAATACAATAATTTTATCTTTTTTCTCCCCAATAGATGGTGTGTATATGATTTTTGGGCACATTTAGTGTCCAAATAGCATTGTAGCACATTATATATATTTCGATGTTGTTATGTGGACACCGAAAATGCTCAAATGGCATATATACACCATATATTAATTAGAGAGAAGAAAGATAAAATTGTTGTATTTGGTACAATGAGTGATATCTTTTATGCATACAGTATCAACACATGTGTGTATAATATCAAGACTTGTGCATGTGGTATCAACTCATGTTAAGATAAGTATTAATGTAATTATTTTTCAGTTTTTTGAACACATTTTCTCTCTATCTAATCAAATTCTCACTCCATCACGTGATGCTGTCTCCCTGTCAAGTCAAACTCTCTTTGCTCTGCTCTCACTCTCTCACTTTTGCGTGAAGTTCACATGTCACTTGAGTATAAACACAGTAACAATAGGTATTAATGTAATAAAAATAAATATCAACATAACAAAAATAAGTACAAACATAGGTATTAATCTTATACTTTTTTCTCTTTCCTCTGCTTTCACTCTCTCAATCCAACGTCAAACTCATTCACCGCGTGGGTGTCAATAGAAATAGATATCAACATAATGAAAATATGTATCAACGCATAATAAAAGTATATCAACGTTTATAAAAAAAGTTCATTTTTTTAAAGACGCTGATACACTTTATTTTTTTTTATATTAATATCTATTTCATTATGTTGACATTTATGTCTATTACGTTGATACTTATTTTTATTACGTTAATATTCTCGTGTTTTAAAAATAGAGTGGAGAGATTGAGAGTAAAAGAGAGTATGATTTTATGGAGAGAGAATGTAAAAAATGATTGAATTTTTATTATATTTTATAGTCTTCGCTAAATGTCATTATCATAGTGTATTTTGGTGTGAAAAAAAAAACATTTCTCTATGTATTTTAAATGGTTTTAAAAATGTAAAATTTCATAACATAGTATTGACATTTTATTTTCATTTTAATCAATTACAAAATTAAAATATTTTATTGATTTTCATATTTTTTTTAACATTAATTATCACTAATAATAGCTTAAAATAATAAAAAAAATTAAAAAGTACATAATTCTTATTTTTTGAAAATATTTATCACAAATTGTTGTTACTGTCAATAATTTGTTTTGTTAATAAATATAATACGTGTGTGTGCCTGGGTGTGTGCATGTACATCTTTTCATAATATTATTTTTAGCTATATATATTATAATTTTTTTTTCATTTGTATAATTTTTAATAAAAGTTATTTTAGTTAAAAACAAGATAAAATTATTGAAAAGAAAACGGTATAATTACTCCATTTTTTTATATAAAACATTAAATAACATATTGATTTCATTATATATTTTTTATGACCGAAAAATACATTTTTTTATTTAAATTTTATATTATTAAGTATGATTCATGGACTAAATATTAATGGTGGCTTCTTCAATGCTATTCCCACTAAATTGGTTCATTTTTAACAATTTTTAAAACTAAACTAAGGGAGCTTTATCATTATTTTATGTTTTAGATCATATTGACAAACTTTCTATTAGTCAAATAATTGAAATAGTCAACTTGTAAGAGATATAGAAATTCTTGAGACATTTAAGAAAATGGTACATTTTTTTACAACTATTATGTTCAAAAATATTAATTTATCATATTATATCATATGACATATTAGCATCACATTAGATCATAATAAAAATAATAAAATTCAATGAATTTAATTTTAAAAATAAATAAAAATAAATAAATTTAGTCAAAAGAGTAAATACCCTGTGAGGCACTTAGAGAAAATATCAACATTAATACCCAGAAAAATAAAGGAATAAAATAAGGGGTAATCAAAGTCTGCCTTTGAACAAAATTTGACCTGAATTTAAACACTATCTTTCAAAGAATGATCCTCTCTATTTTTTAATCAAGAAGAGGACCATTAAAATTTTTAAAATTTGCTAACTTAATTATTACAAACAAAAATTCTGTTCAAACAATTAATTAATAAATTAAAAAAAAATGGAATGTACATTCAAAGGTCAAAAATAGACAAAGAACTAAGATGGAAAAAAATCATAATTGCTGGTACCAAAAACAGAAAATTAATTAAGAGGATAAAAAATTAAAATTATAAAATTGATAAGAAATTATTATTTCCTTATAAAAAAAGGGTGAGTCATTGACAGAAAGGTCACAGCAAGAAGAAACGCTGCATTAGAGAGAGTAGCAAGTCATTGTAAAATGTGAGGACCCTCTTGTGTTCTCCATATTGTTCATGCCCGCGAGAGAGAAAAGAGTGAGAAAAATAAAGTGTAGTTTTGAGGAGAAGGAGGCAAAAGGTGCTAAACTTTTTTAGCGCCCACCATTTTCTCATAAACACTGCTCTCTATTCGGTATATGTTATTCTTTTCTGTACACTTTGTTACTTAAATGTGAAATCAGTGTATGATAATCACAAGCAGTGGTGCATGTATGTGTTCATGTGTGCCCCAATCTTTTTGATTTTATTGATTTTACCTTCATTAGTTTCTATCAACTTAATCAATATTATCTAACGACCTCTATCTTTTTTCTTTCTTTTCTTTTTAATTTTTTTTACCTGCAAATTCAAGGTATGTTCATGGAACTTAAGGGCTTAGATCGATCTGTTTGATAATAGATTGAAGATTTTGTTTGTTGTTATAAATCCTTTTTGTTACATAGATATACTGGTTTTTGGTACTACAAAGATAGATCTACTTTTTATCTAAACTTCACATATCTCTTCTCTAAACAGTGAAAACCTAAACGTATATATCGATTCGTCTTTTGAACTTGAACTCCTCCTCTAAGAGAAGTGTATGCAGAATTTCAAAATAAAAGGAACAATTTTGTATAATAAAATATAAGAAGGGTGAGTATAATTCACTTGATCTTGAACTTACTTCTTAAATTAAATCTCTTTATGCACTCCTTTTTTTTGTTTCTATCTTTTTTGTTTTTAGGAGCAGCGGGCGGTCAGCGGAGCGGAAACATTACTGTTCAGGTTAGAAGTGGGAGCATCGGTTGATTTATTTAATTGCTGTATGATTTTAAGTTTATACTTTCAATTTGCAAAATAATAATGGATATTCTATTGCATATGATCTGGGTAGAAGTGAGTAGACTAACATATAAACATGAGTCTGTTCTTTTATTTGCTTGTTTAATTGTTCATTTTCTTTTTCACAACTTCTGTTGAGATTCTATTAAATGACGAATGTATAATGAATTCACACAGATTCTTATATATAATAAGTATAAATAATATTTCTCAAATTTTAATGTCTTTCAAGTACTATTTGCACATAAGGCTTACTAGTTTTTGATTATTTTGTGTGCAATTGTTGTGGTTGAATTGAAAGCTACTACTTCCTTGCTAGGTTTTATTGAATATGTATTCGCTATGTTATTAGGCTATATATCTAATTATATTATTTTAAACTGTGTCATTGTTTTCTAAAACAATAAGTATATATCATTTTATTCAGATTCACTAACGCTTAGATTGACATGAGTACATGACTATCCGAGAGGATGGCGTGATTGTCCGAGAGCTGGTGCGGTGCAGTTGCTCAAAATTGTCAAATGCTCTATTTTGGTTAAACTTATTTTTACTATAGTTTGTGTTTTCTTGAGTTTTGTTGTTAAGAGTTTTTGAGTTTTAATATATCTTTTGCTTTTCATATAGCTTTATTATTAGTTTATTTAGAGGCATTGTGTTGTTAGAAGATACTTTTCAAATTATAAAAAAAAGAAATAAAAATATATTCTGTCCACTTATTTATGTAATTTTTGCTTTTGTAATTAAATCTGGTATTGCACATTTTCTATCACATAATATAATGCTACTAGTTTTAAAAGATATTATGATTTTAAGTCACTTTTTCTTTCCATGCAGGTTAAACGTACAATTTTTGCACCAGTCCCATCGTCCTAATTTTTCTTCCTAGACAAGCATGACTCAACGTGATACCATCTATTTTACTGTCTAGAACACATATACATACATATATGATTTCATGTGTTTGTAAATAATAAATTTATTTATTTGAACTCTATGACGTCTGTCTTGGTAGGTGGTGGAATGGATCAATTTAATCGCAATGCCAACACAGCAAGAGGTTTAAGTTATAATCATGGCAGGTTTTCTTCCTCAATAGCTGGTTCTAATCATCAAGAGATAAGGCCCAACAACATGGTTCCAATAAGCGACGATTTTAGTCCTAATCCAAATGTTGTAACGAGAGCAATGAGAACAAATAACATTTCTCCACCCCCAATAAGTAGGTACTCTGGGTCGAACCTTCTTCTCCTTGACCAAAGGTGGATGGGTAGGGGTTATTTCATTCCGAGGGAGAGTTACGATGACAGCATAATTGCTGGTGGTGGTGTTGTTCCGCCACATAGCAGCAACTGTCGTTATAATAGCAACAATTTTCAAAATCTGGATGGCACTTGGAGAAGTAGTACCACCTTGTGGAACAGTCAGAGCGGCGGCGCTAGCAACCCGCATGCTTTTGTGCAACCTGATGAGTACACGATGCCCTCATTTGGGTACATTCCAGCGGAGCATGGGCAGCAATACTCCTCTTGGATGTACCAGCATTATTATGTCGTCTCCACCACCAACCATGCCGAAATGTCGCCGTGGTGGCCCGGGGGGACTGCGCAAACTGCAAGTAATCAATTTGGAAGCGGAAATTATAATGCACCAAACGGTGGTTGGACTATTGGTGATCATGTTAACAATGCTGCTGGATTTCTTGCAAATGGGAGCTCTTCACCACATCCTCCTCCAGCTTTTCCTTTTGTTGCCCCCTCGTCTCACCAACTCTCGAGCATTGCTCGCTCTTGGATCCACAGGCTGAACGTGCATCAAGAGTACTTGAGGATGTTGTCGTTGGAGAATCAAGGCGGCGGCGGCGGCGGCGGCGCTAATGATGTTGCACCGACGCCTCCATATCTCTCTGATCCGGACACGTTGAGGGAAGAGGTATGTACGACTTAATTGTATTCCAACACTTTTTCCATGTATGTAAAATACACATCACTTTGGTTTTACTAATAGACATGCATGTATGTTATTGAGTGTTTTAATTATCAATTTAGGCTTGACCTAATCATGTGTACATGTTTCTTTTATTATTTGGATTTATGACAGATTCGCAATGCCATATATCATCTGCGTAATGGTGACTCAATTCGACTCGAGGTATACGTACATTCTCACTCCAAAAAAAATATATATGCATTTCTTCAAAATTGAATTCTTGTTCTTATGCTATCTGTCTATTATGATGCTTCATTAATTAATCCATGAGTGGAAGTTGGAGTTAGCTAGCCTTCGCTCTTAGATGTTATTCTGAGTTTATTAATAATAAATAAATATTTTTGTTCCTTTTATTTATACATAGAATAGAATTTTCTTTGCTTTATTCATCAACATTGGATCTTGTATAATTTGCAAATGTACGTGTTCCTCAGGAGCTTTTGATCCTCGACTACTCCATTGTGCTGAATTTGCTTGATTCAATAAATGGTCATGTGGACGAAGATGAAGCTGATTGGGATGACATGCAATATGAGGTAAAAGCCATGCATTATAATTAAAGTTGCTAATGCGTTTAGAGGAAGTAATCTTCTTCGTGAAGACAACAAACAATTTGCCTTGAAAAAATATATTTATCACTAATTAATTACTTTTTGATTATTTTAATGCTGAATTTGCAGGACCTTGTTGATATGGAAGACCAAATCGGCAATGTCGACGTAGGACTAACTGAGGACAAGATTTTGGCGCACATTGGGCAAGAAACTTTTGAGTCCATTGCTAACCAGGAACATCAGAATGATACCTGCAGCATCTGTCAGGTGAGTCACCATGCTCTGCTAAATTATAAAATGACATTTTAACACTAGTCATGATGACTCATATTTTTTATTTTAAGTATATGTCACCTTATTATTTGATGAAAATACAATTCACCTGAATATTCAATTATCATGCAATAATTTTTTCTGATGTAAAACCTTATAAATCATTTTAATTCAGAATCACTTGTAAGTTTTGAGTAATAATGCACTTATTGTAAAGTAAAGGTCTATCATATATAATCTTATATAGTCTCATATCATGTAAACCCTCGTATTGTTGATATTTGCCGTCAATGGTGAGATCTTTTCATTGGTTATACCTGTTACTCATTGTATTTCAAGTTTGGCATCTAACAATTATTTTGTTAATTTAATCATTTCCATTAAAAAATTAAATATTACAGTTTCTCCCTCCCTTCTCTGCCTAGTGCCTACCTCACACCAAACCCACCATCACCACCCCCACCAGCATGCACCCGTCTCACTTGGGTATAACTACCACTCAACTTGTCCCGGCCGTTGATATAGCCTGTTGTTAGTCAAAGTGGTCCATCTTAGACCATCAATTGAACTATTTTCTCAAACTTAAACAATGTACTGGTCTTTGGATTGGCTTTTAAAAAAAAATTATTTAAATTATTATAATATGATTTTTTTAAGAGTGCTATTTTTATTTGTAAATTATTTTTACTACAAACCATTTATATTACCATTTTTTTAAAAAAAGTGGAGCATTGCCAACTTAAAAAAAAAGTGATATTTTAGCTTGTGTTTTTAAGGTAATATTTTAACACTTATTTTTTTTTAAATAAGTACTTTTATTTTAAGCTAATGAAAACGACCTGTGTATTATGTACCTCTTCTTTTCGTTCTTTTAACAATTTTTGTTACCAATTTTTCAGGATGACTATGTGGACGGAGAACAGATTGGGAGGCTGGATTGTAGGCACGGGTACCACCTCAAATGCATCCAACATTGGCTGATGATAAAAAATACGTGTCCGATCTGCAAGCAGGTTGCACTGACCATCGTTGGTGATGAGGATGAGAAATGAAGACAATGATGAATGATTTTAATTGCTTTGCTTTCTGTTAGTTACTTTTAAAGACAAAAGACATCATATATAGTCTGTTTATTTATGTTATAATTTCATCAACATTCCTTAAAGTTGCCCCTTCCTAATTTGTGCATTGACCCTTACCCCCTTGTGTCTAAATAAATCTTAAAATTTCTATAATACCCTTAAGAGAAAAAACCATACCTCTATCACCCCCTTCACTCAGACACCCCACCCCGACCAGGAGAAGGAGAATCGTGGGTGCGTCCTCCCTAAGCAAAGTTGAAGGTTTCTTGTCTGCAGCAGATCTCACATTATTGAGATATGGAGTTTTTTTTTAGGTAGCCATGTCGTTTCGTGCTCGCCACTGGCTTTCGCTCTCTATCACTACCATTTTCGCCACAACTGCTATCGAAAAGCAACAAGGGCTGCGACGACCTTTGAGTGAGTTGCATGGCAATTCCTATATTTTAGGACAAATTGCACTAACTTTCTTTCCTTGAGAGCAACTGAAATTATATTAGCCATCTCTATTTGTACAACTATGTTAACATCCTCTAATTAGCACTCACTTCTCGTAATAATGATAAAATTAAACGTCCTCATTTATTATTAAGATGTTTAATTTGTACATTATGTTCTTCACATTTTTACACTCAACGGACTTCATATCTCTCTTTCTGGCCTAGTCATATATGCATAAGAGAAGATCAAAATGAATCTGTGAAGTCGCGTAAAACTATTTAATATTTATTTAATGGTTTTAAAAATATAAACTTTTATAATATAATGTTGACATTTTATTTTCATTTTAATAAATTACAAAATTAAAATATTTATTGATGCTCATGTTCTTTAACATTAATTATCACTAATAATAGCTTAAAATATTAAAAAATTGAAAAGTACGTAATTCTTATTTTTTTGAAGACAAATATTTATTACAAATCGTTGTTATTGTCAATAATTTGTTTATTTAATAAATAATAATTATATATATATATATTAATTAAAAAAAGTGTTATAATATATATGTGTGCGCATGTTAATACGTGTGTCTGCGTGTGTGCATTTACATCATATCATAATATTATTATCAGTAATATTCTTTTTAATTTTATAATTCTGTTCATTTGTATAATTTTAATAAAAATATATTTTAGTTAAAAATAAGATAATAGTTATAAAATTATTGAAAAGAAAAATATATTTTTTTCTATGTAGATTTTATATTATTTAGCATGATTCATGAGCTAAACATTAATGGTGTCTTCGGTGTCTCATGGATATTTATCCCTTTTTAATAAATTTGCTGTTTTTAACAATTTTTAAAATTAAACTATTCAATTTATGTTTTATATGATCTGAACAAATTTTTTACTAGTCAAATTATTGAAATAGTTAATTTATAAAGACATAAAAATTCAAAGGACATTTGAGCATATGATACACTTTACCAATATCATATTAAAAAATATTAATTTATTAAATTATACCACATGACACATTAACACCACGTTAGATTATAAAATAATGATAAAATTCAACGAATTTAGTTTTAAAAATTGTTTAAAATAAAAATAAAAATCAGTGGGAAGGATATAAATTCTCTGTATGACACCGAATAAACTAACAACATTAATACCAAAAAAAAAATGAAAGGAAAAAAATCCGGGGTAATCAAAGCCTACCTTAAAACTGAAATTCAAACATTGCCTTTTGAAGAATGATCCTCCCCCATTTTTAATTAAGAAAATTATCGACCTTTAAATTTTAAAATTTGTTAATTTATTTAAAACAAAAATTTTGTTCAGCCAATCAATTAATAAATTAATATAATTTGGAATGTACATTTAAAGGATAAAAAATAGACAAAGAACTGAGATGGAAAAAATCATAAATGCTAGTACCAAAAAAGAAAATTGATTAAGAGGAGAAATAAAAAAAAATACGAAAATGATAAGAAATTATTATTTCCTTGTACAATTAAAAAAAAGGTGAGTCATTGACAAAAAGGTGACAGCAAGAAGAGACGCCTCATTAGAGAGTAGCTAGTCATTCACATGTTCTAATCACCATTATATAAAGAGTGAGCACCCTCTAGTGTTTTTTTATATTGTTCGTGCTTTTGAGAGAAAATTAAGAGTGAGAAAAATTAAGTGTAGTATTGAGAAGGAGGAGGAGGCGGCAAAGGTGCTACACCTTTTAGCACCCACCGTTCTCGTGTACACTGCTCTATTCGGTATATGTTATTCTTTTCTATACTTCTAGTTTTATGTGAAATCAGTGTATGAGAATCAAAAGCAGTGGTGCACAAATATGTTCATGTTTGCCCGATCTTTTTGATTTTACTTTCATTTGTTTCTTTCAACTTATTTGTTTGTCGAATCAATATTATCTAACAACCTCTATCGTTTTTCTTTTTTTTTTCTTTCTTTTTTTTATATAAATTTTGTTTACCCACAAATTCAAGGTTGCACGGGACGTAAGAGCTTAGATCGATCAATTGATAATAGATTGAAGATTTATTTCTCTCTCTTGTTATAAATTTTTTTTGTTACATAGATCTACTGTTTTTTTGGTACTACAAATATAGATTCAAACTTTTATCTAAACTTTATACATCTCTTTTCTAAACAGTGAAAACCTAAACATATATACGTACATCGTTTTGTCTTTTGAACTTAACCTCCTTCTCTAAGAGAAAGTGTATGCAGATTTTTAAAATAAAAGGAACAACTTTGTTTTAAAAAAATTAAGAAGGCGAATTAAAGTTTACTTGATCTAATTAAAGAATATTTCTACATCAATTTAAATCATAGTTGGACATGTTTTAGCCATTGATCCTTTGGTCTCAGGTGTTTAACCCGCTTATATGCAGGCATAAGTACTCAATATATGAGTTTCATGTATGAAATCAAATTGTTTTCTAGTGCATTAAGGTTGCTATGTGATTCGCGTCTTAAACTCTGCTCGTAATCTATTGAATGTTTTAGCTTGTGGATATTCATTTGAATTTACTTTTTAAAGTAAATCTCTTTATGCACTCTCTTTTGCTTTATTTTGCTTACTACTCTTACGTTTGTGTAATTTTTTTTTCTTCTTAAATTCTGCTCGTAATCTATTGAATGCTTTAGCTTGTGGAAACTCACTTGAATTTATTTCTTAAATTAAATCTCTTTATGCACTCTTTTTTGCTTACTACTCTTACGTTTGTGTAATTTTTTTTCACTTCTATCTTTTTGTTTTTTAGGAGCAGCTGGCAGGAGGAGTGAAAACATTATTGTTCAGGTTAGAAGTGGGAGCATGGGTTGGTCTATTTAATTGTTATTGTATTTTAAGTTTATATTTTCAATTTGCAAAGTAATAATGGATATTGTATTGCATATGAACTGTGGTAAAAGTGAGTAGACTTGAGAGTAAATTTGATAATCCTCACATATAAGCTTGCAAAGTATGTGTTCTTTTATTTATTTATTTATTTTCCTCTATGGGTTTAGTCTAACCATAACTCATTGGGTTTAATTTTTTACTATGCGGAATTAATTAAAATCAAAATGAAATTGTAAGAGTTAGATTATTTGTATTAATGGTATATGGGACATCGTGTCAATTTGTTAACGTTGGATGTGAACCCTATTGAGATTTCATTTAATAGTAAATGTATAATGAATTCACACTATATCCTATATACAATTAATAGAAATAACATTTTTCAAATTTTAATATCTTCCAAGTACATATTTTCACATAATGCTTACTAGTTTTTTATTATTTTGTACTGTGCAATTATTGTGGTTGAATTGATAGCAACTACCTCCTTGCTAGGTTTTATTGAATATGTATTTGTTATGTTTGTGTTATTTTAAACATTGTCATTGTTTTCTAAAACAATAAGTATATCATTTTACAAAAATGCTATATGTACACCCAATTTCATACACCCATACATACATCATTAATAATGCACAAACTGTATTCTCACGAGTGCACAAACATTACAAACTTGTAAATGATACTCCCAACTATACTTAATTAAGTGCACAAACATTACATGAGTTAAAACACAAACTTTATGTATATAAGTACGAGGTGTATGTATGGTGTATGATTTTTGGTGTACGTGTAGCAAAACTCATCATTTTATTCAGATCCACTAACACTTCAAATGCCAAGACTATTAGAGAGGATATATGGCGTGATTGTCTGAGAGTTGGTGCAATTGTCCAAAACTGTCAAATGCTCTATTTTGAGTAAACTTGTTTTTATTGTAGTTTCTGCGAGCCTTTTCTTGAGTTTTGTTGTTAAGAGTTTTTGAATTTTAATCGTTTTACTTTTCGTATAGCTTTATTATTAGTTTATTTAGAGGCTTCGTGTTGTTAGAAGACATTACTCCTCTTCTTTTGGGGAATTTTTAGCATTTTTTAATTTATAAAAAAAAAACTTAAATTGTATTTTTTCCGCCTATTTATGCAATTTTGTAATTAAATTTGGTATTGCACATTTTCTATCTATAATGCTACTAGTTGTAAAAGATTTTATGATTTTAAATAACACTTTTTTCATGCAGGTTTAATTAGTAACTTTTTCAACAGTCTTAGCGTCCTAATTTTTCTTCCCAGACGACCATGAGTCAACGCAACATCAACATGCAGAATGAGACTGAGCCTCATCAAACTAATAGGAACAGGACGTTGAGATTGTTTTCCTCTCCCATGATCTCCAGCCCCGAAGGAAGATTAGTTTTCCATGACAGGTTTTCTTCCTCAATTGTTGGTCCTAACCATCAGGTTCCCAACAATATGATTCGAACTTATGATCTTCGAGCTAATCCCAATGAACCAATTAGTGCAATGAGAACAAATAACATTTCTCCACTCCCAATAAATAGAATTTGTGGGTCAAATCTTCTCCTTAACCAAAGGGTTGGTGCTCATTGTTTCGTTCCAGCAGAGAATAACAATCACAACATTGGTCCTAGTATTGTTCCGCCACATTGCAACAACGGTCATTATAGTGATGACAAGAATAAGAACAATTTTCAAAATTTGTCTCTAGATTTAACTCTCGGAGTACAGAATTACAATGGAGATGACAACTCTTCTAATGGTAGTGGTGCATGGAACATGTCTCATAAGAGGACAAACAGGTTTGCTTTCTCAGAATTCGTGGTGGGCGAAAGTTCAAATGCTGGGGCTCAGGCAGCAGCAGCAGCAGCAGGAGGCATCCCAAAACGCCATGCTAGCATTGAAAATGGCAGCGTGTCTTCATCTCCCAGCTGTATTTGTATTTGTATCACGTGTCCTGTACATGGCAATCCGGGACCCCACCACCAGGGTGGAACTAGTGGTAATTATAATTCAAGGCTAACCGCTGCTCACGTGCAACAAACCGCGCGAATTGGCCAAGGCTTGGGGAACAACGCCCTTGCTCAAAGCACCACGGTGGCAGCACCTAATTACGTGATGCCTTCGCATGGCTACATGCCAGGTGGCCATGGGCAGCAATGTTCGACGTACCAGCATTATTATGTCTCCAGCTGCAACCAGCAGCAAGAAAGCTCTAGTTACCGCAGCGTTGGTGAGTACACTCCTTCGTGGAGCAGCATCATGTGGCCTTCGGCTGTTGCACAAAGGCATGCTCCGAGTGGAAGAGGAAACAATATGAATGGGGTGCATAATAGTAATATTGCTGGTGGATTCCTTGGAAATGGAAGCTCTTCTTCTAATTTTGTTGCTCCCGCGTTTCACGAACTGTCGAGCATCGCTCGCTCTTGGATCCACAGGCTGAACGTGCATCAAGAGTACTTGAGGATGTCGTCGTCGTTGGAGAATCAAGGCGGCGCCGCCAATGACGTTGCACCATTGCCTCCTTATCTCTCTGATCCAGACAAGTTGATGCAAGAGGTACGTATCACGTGTACATCACCAATTTCAACACTTTTTACATATAAAATATAAAATACACGTACCTACCTACTCACACTTGTCATGTATCTAGTTACGTTATTCAGTGGTTTATTATTACCTAACTATATATATGATGCTTTTATTATTTGGATTTACGACAGATTCGCAATGCCATAAATCATCTGCGTAATGGTGGCTCAATTCGACTCGAGGCACGTAGATTCTCGCTCCAAATATATATATATATATATGCATGAGTGGAAGTTGGAGTTAGCTAGCCTTTAATTCGCTCTTAGATGTTATTATGACTTTATTAGTAATTTTTCTTTGCTTTCGTCAACTTTGGATCTATTATATATAATTTGCACATGTGTTCCTCAGGAGCTTTTGATCCTCGACTACTCCATTGTACTGAATTTGATTGATTCAGTAAATGATGATTTGAATGACGACGATGAAGATGATTGGGATGACGTGCAATACGAAGTAAAAGTCATGCATTATAAAGTTACTCGTGTTTAGAGGAAAGACAACGAACAATTTGCCTCACTAATTACCTTTTTATTATATCAATGTTGAATTTGCAGGACCTTGTTGACATGGAAAACCAAATCGGCTATGTCGATGTAGGATTAAGTGAGGACCAGATTTTGGCGCACATTGGGCAAGAAACTTTTGAGTCCGTTGCTGACCAAGAATATCAAAATGATACCTGCAGTATTTGTCAGGTCAGGTGACTGTACTCTGTCCACTGTCCAATCACAGAGTAACATTTTAGCATTAGTGGCTCACATTTTTATTTCAAATGCATGCTACTTTATTATTTGACAAAAATGCAATTTACCTAAGTGTTCATTGATCATGCACTGTTTTTTGCCTTCTAATATACGAGTGAGGAATTCTAAAATCTCTTATGTAGTGTCTCTATAAATCGTCCTAATATGAAACCATTTGTAACCAACTTTTCAGGATGATTATGGGGATGGAGAACAGATTGGGAGGCTGGATTGTAGGCACCTATACCACCTCGAATGCATCCAACAGTGGCTGATGATAAAAAACACGTGTCCGATCTGCAAGCAGGTTGCACTGCCCATTGTTGGTCATGAGGATGAGAATGACGAATGATTTCGATTGCCTTTTTTTCTTATCAGTTATATATTTTAAAGACAAAAGATATTCCAGTTTGTTTATTTATGTTGTAATCCCGTGAGGTTTGCGTGATGTTTGATGCATGGCGTTATACCTTAGGCATTTTTTTTTTCCTTTTGGATTGTGGTTCGAATTATTGGATGCTTTCATTAACAAGTTTGGGTGACATTATTCCCATACATTATGGTCTGTTTCTTTTTTTTTGTTATACTTTCATTTGAATCAATTGATCGATACGCAAGTCGTACAAACTCGCGTTACCTGATTTCGACAATTACATTACTTCGCATCTTTCGATATAGTTAATTTCCTAGTTACTCATTTCATGTTAATTTATATCTCTCTGTTTTAAAATATTTATGTTGTTTATTTTTGCTTTGGTAAATGAAGTGTTTTTTTTTTTCTTGAGGCCTAACTACGCCTTACCTTGTCAAATATTTAAGATTATTTTAGTATATTTATATAAGGTGGAAAAATGATTTCTAAAACGATTATATCATATAAATACCTTTTGTTAAAAAGGAATATACGAATTCACTTAGGGTATGTTTATGAGTTGAGTTTACGAATGAGAAAGAAAGGAAAGAAAAATGTTAGGGGGCTTAATTATATTTGAGAGTTTTAGTTTTAGGAGTGAAAGAGTTTGGAGGGTTTTGTAAACCCTCAAAAAACCCTCCAAACCCT
The DNA here is from genome assembly GCA_003254905.1 of Nissolia schottii. Lineage (NCBI taxonomy): Eukaryota > Viridiplantae > Streptophyta > Magnoliopsida > Fabales > Fabaceae > Nissolia > Nissolia schottii. The sequence continues at coordinate 215,400 of QANU01089464.1, forward strand.
TCAAAACTCCTCCATTTTGAGTTCTCCAAATTTAAGGGATTTTATAGAGTTTATAGTGTAATTATATGCAAAATTACAATTTTACCTTTTTCAAATATAATTTTTTTTCAAAATTAACTTCTTCAAGAAAAATATTTTTTTTTTCAAATTTTTTTCCCAAACAATTTTTTCAAAGATTTTTTTAAATTTTTTTAACTATTTTTTTCAAAATTAAATATTGTGATGGAATGTAAAATGTAAAAATATATCGCAAACTCTCCATTTTTCCGTCTCTTTCTCTATTTTGTACTCTCAAACAAGGAGAATGAAAATCTTTCAAACCCCTTCTTTCTCTCCTCTTTTTATCCTTTCCTTTCCTCCCCTCCCCTCCCCTCCCCTCCTCTCCTCTCCTCTCTTAATTCCCAAACACACCCCTTAATGTATTTTTGTTGTGAGAATTTTTCTTATCCATCTTAAATGTGTGTTTGACTTAGCATATGTTTCGGTTTAATTAGTTTATAGAAGTTTTTTCTTTCATTTTTTTTAGTTTTACTCAAAGTATAAATTAAAATTGAAAATTATGTTACAATATAATTTAACAAAATTTGACCAAACATATTAAAATAAGTGAGAACTTATTTAATATACTTTTAAAGAATTTAATTACTGTTCATTGACTGTGTAAAGTTTTTATACATTGTCATTTAATCAAATTTTGCCTCATACATGTGAATAAAAACAATTTGACTCTCCCACTATTAAAAAGTTATACATATATAATGATTAACTCATTTTTAAAACGTAGTTTAAGACGATCAAATTTAAATACTCCCTACATTTCTTAATGTTAGTCCTTTTCATTTTTTCAAGTTCATTTTAACTTAGTGTATTTAGACACAATTTTATGTTTAGATACATTGAATTATGAATGAACATAGAAAAGTGAAAATGATTTAGATTGAGGAAGAGAGAGAGAGTAACACGTTTGGGATGAGTTTGGCATTTATTTTTCAAAGTGGAGTTTGCTTGTCTTTAAATATGTTTTTGACTTGGCATTAATATTTCAAGCTTACCTTTGAAATTTTTTGTTTTTTATTTTTAAAAAAAATTTATGGGATAAACTTGACTTTGGAGTTAAACGGATGTTTTACCTGTATCATGTTTTTATTGCTTTTAAAATCATTTGCCATAATCTTTTTTTAAATAAAATAATTATAATTATCAAATTGACTATTTATCATTTTTTTTAAACTTATCACTTTATTTTCAATATAAACAATTTTTATTTATATATTATTTTTAATAATTAAACATATAAAAATAATTCAAATCAAAATTATTCAAACAACATTAATAATCATTAGGTTAAAATGATTAATTTATCGTATTTTTTCTTCTAAACATTAATTACTTTAGAAGAAGATACACACTTCCTTTTTCATTGAGGAAAACAAATCTTAAACTTTAAAATTTTCAACTTATTAGGAAAACAAATGTACAACCTTATATTGGATTGAAAAAATAGACAAATAAATTGGAAGGGAAAAATATTATATACATTTATTAATTATATTTTATATTATCTTAATTTATTTATATATTTTAAAAGGAAAGAAATAAAAAAAAGAATTTATGAAAATGATAAGGATGACTGTTGTTTTCTTGTAAAAAAAAATAGGGGTGAGTAACTGCATTAGTCTTGTGAATCTCATTCAATAGTCAGACATAAGCAACCAATGAGAAAAAAAAAATCAATTTTTGATCCTTCCGAGATTACCCTCCACTTCAATTATAAAAAGCTTTCACTGATTTCATTGTGTTTATGCTATTAGAGTGCAAGGGAAACATGTTGAGTGTATTGAAGAGGAGGAGCCCCTAATTCCTCAACTCTTGTCCTTAATTCAGAACACCAATCTCATTTTATTCGGTAATGTTAATTTTTCATTTTGTCTGCATCTTTAATTTGTGTGTGTGAAATCAGAACACCCATATTTTCTGTATCTTTTTGTCTAACGTAAAGTGTGTTTGGTTTTCAAAGTCAGAATCGATTTTAGAAGAAGAAGAGCCTATTTTTTCCACTCTAGAGTAGCTAGTAACGATTGTAGGGAAGTGTCACCGAAAAATCCAAACACGCATGTAATGAATCTATAAGTTCACATGACTGCCAGATCCTGTTCTTTTGCATGTGTTTTAAGATGGGGCTTGTTGATGTATATGTCGATTTTACTTTCATTATTTTCTACCAACTTATTTGGATGGCGAATTCATAATATTTAACGATTTCTGTCTTTTTTCTTTTTTTCTCTCCTAAAATTCAACAAATATTTGGCGTACGTACGTAAAGGCTTTGATCTATTGGTCATAACTTGGTACTCTTTTTTTTTTTTTTTACATAGATCTATTTTATATCTAAACTTTATACATATCTCTTTTAAACACAGTGAAAACCTGAACACGTGTATATGTTTTGTTTCTCTTTTGCTCATACTCTATTGAATGCTTTATCATGTTGTATCTTTTAATTTCCTCTGAATAATGGATACTCATTTGAATTTATTTCTTAAATCAAATGTCTTTTGTTCATTTCTTTTATGATTGTTTTTGGAGGTCTTTATTATTGACAAAGATTAATTCTCTTCAAAGCTCTAACATCACTAAAAAAGGTATACCTCACGCAACAAAACTCGTTATGAATTCCATTTTGCTGTATTTTGCTTACTATTACGTTTATGTCAAAGGTTAGAAGGGAGAGCATGGGTTGGTTAATTTGTTGTATGATTTTATGTTTTGAATATGTAGTCCTCCATTGTATTGTATTCCACATCCTCACTGAGTAAAAGTGATTAGACTTGGAGTCAATTTGATAAACTTTATAGTTTATATGGAAGAGTAATGTTAGTTATATTTTTAATATTAGTGGACACTTAACACTTATATTTATAAACATGTACGTGTTCATCATAAAGAGATAAAAAATAAATATGATAGAATTTACATTTTTGTAAGTGTGAACATTGGGTGTCTAACAATAATAGATGTAGAGATAATATATTTTGTGTATGTACACTTAAAAGTCTAATCTACTATTAATTTATTTAATTATTATACTTTTATGTGTTCAGAAAGATATGTCCACAACTCTTGATTGGCCATTCTTATGGGCCTTCCTAGCATTATTATTTCTTAATTGTTTTGTGTGCAATAATAGTCCACTCAAATGAGAGTTTATATATATATATATATATATAGGGTCAAACATGATTTTAGAACCCTGTTGATTGTTGATCCTCCTAACATGATTTTGAATTAATATTTTCTTTTCCCTCTTATACAGGTATAACAACTTTACAACAGGTCCTACAATCCTAGCTAATTTCCTTCTTCGGATAGTTTGGCAACCATGAATCAGCGTAACACCACCTAGCTATATCGATCCCTGACTGACTGGAACATTTTAAATTGGCCCATATATATACATAGATACATATACATACACGCTCTTGATTTTATGGGTTTCTATGTGATAAAGCTATTTACTTTCATTCTGTGATATACTTATCCTTGTAGGTGATCAAATGGATGAATCGCCCAATGTCAACATGCCGAACGAGGTTGACTATGGTATAACAAATATCATGACTGGTTCAGGGTTCCATTCTATAACAAACACTTGTTCTATTGTTCCCGCTGCCGGTGATGGCGTCTCAACAAACGCGAGGCGCGTGATGAAGAGAACGAGTGAACAGGTTTTTGGGGAGTTTGTAACTGGAGAAAGCTCAAGCAGCGCAGGAGGTCAAGCTCCCGCAAACATGCCTAAAAGGCGAGCTGGCATTGAAATTAATGCCAGCATGTCATCACCTACAGCAGCAGCTTGTACTTGCACTAGTTGCCCTCAGCACAGCACTTTCGCTGCTCACCGCAGCGCTAGTTCATGGTCTAGTGCTGAGGTGCAACGTGCTCTGCAAGCTGCTGACAACTACAACTACAATGGTCAAGCAGAAGCCGTCAACAACGCAGGAGCTGCTTCTTCTTCAATTGGCTACGTGTTTGGCCAACCATCTTCGTTGTACCGGAACTCTCCTGCCTCCGACCTTCCTCAGTACATTCCTTCCTCAACGCCTAACGTGGCGAGGCCGGGGACTAGCGCTCCTCTTCCCCCTTCCCCTGTCGGAAACAGCAATAATGTTCCCTCTGGAAGTTACATGTTTGCCCCTGGAACCGGAAGGGAAAATAATATGACTCAAGATTCAGGGTTCTTCATGGGGATTGGAAACCTTGCGCAGTTTCCTCCTCCTCCTTCTTCCGGTTCCAACAGCCACCACCACCACCAATTGTTTAGTAGCCATCCTCTTCAACCATCGAGGATTATAAGTTCATGGATGCAGAGGCTGAATGATCATGAGGACTACCTGAGGGCATGGATTTCAAATAATAATAATGATCTGCCTCCATCAACAACAACATCAGCTTCTTCACAAGTCCCCAACAACACCACAAATGCTGCTGCTGCTGCTGCTGCCCCTGCTGCTTCTAATTCGGAGGACACTTTGACTTTGATTATTCAAGGTCCAGGTGGCATTTATCAACATCGCACTATTAATGTTGCTCCTTTTTATATTAATGATATCAACATGTTGAAGAATGCGGTATGTCTGTAGAATCATCCATCTCTTCACAAGACAATTTTAATAACTTTTATCTTATATCTCCTTATAGTATGAATATAAATTTTGAATGATCATTCTTAATTATTCTTCCATGTTCTGTATGATTGTTTTATTGTTTTGATTTATGTAACAGATTCGCGGTGCCATACAACACCTGCGTAATGGTGGCAGCCTTAGTCTCCAGGTACGTATAGATCTTCACACAAAAAATTATTACGTGCATGCTTATTAAAATCAAATTCTTCTTAAGCGCGCTATCTTTAATTTTCTTTATTCAATGCTCCATCAATACTCCCTCTTAGCTACTGTTATGAGTTGATTATATTTTATTTTCATTCTTTTTTATAGAATAAAACTTGCTTAAATTTTTACTTCGCTTTCATCAACTTTAATTAATTTACAAATGTGCCGCACAGAATATCTTGGTCCTTGATTATTCTATCGTGCTGAGTTTGCTGGAATCGATCGAGAACAGTATTGACGAGGACGAGAATGAGGAGGATGAGGAGGTAAAAGCTATGTATACTATAACAACAAACATATTCGTGGTGTTCCAATTTTTAAAAGGAATATTTTTACTTGGAATATATACCAAAGGAAGAACCATACTTTTCATTCACTAATTACGACTAAAATGTTGAATTTGTAGGACTATGACAATGGCTTAAATGATATGGGACTTTATGAGGCTGAGGCTTTGGAGTTAATTGGGCGCGAAACTTTCCAGTCCAATCCTAATGAAAATGGGCAAAATGATGCCTGCTGCATCTGTCAGGTGAAGCCACCTACCTACATGTGTTATAATTATTATTTGATTCATTCATAATATATAGTTTAGGGTAACTAACCCGAACTGAGAAACTGTTACTTGCTTTTAGATGCTGTTGTATATTCATTATTTGATATATCAGTAAATTAGGGTGGGTCATTCATGTCTCTTAAACATTTACTAATTTATCAAATAATAAATGAATTTAAATAAGAGATTTATTTTGTTCTAGTAACAATTAAGAATTTTTGTCCAAGATTATCAAAAGTTAGCTCAACACATTGGAACTCTTTTTTAAAAAAAATTAATAATTGGGTAACAATTTTTATTTTGTAACCATTTTTGTAACTTATTTTCAGGAGGACTATGTCAATGGAGAAGAGCTTGGGAAGCTGGACTGTGCCCATAAGTATCACCTTGCATGCATCCTACCATGGCTTGTGAGAAAAAATATCTGCCCAATTTGTAAGCAAACTGCAATAGACATCGACAAGGAGGACGACGAGGAAAATGAGGAGTGATTGCTTTATATGAACTTTTTTATTTATGTTGTAGTGGTCGGGTGTACTGGATAATTTTATGGCTTTGTGCCTTTGGTTGTGCTTTCATTAAGCAGTTTTTGGTGACATTATTTCATACATTATGTGTTTTGTGTGATGCGAGTTAATGGGCTTGCATTAATTCGTTTTTAGTGCTTGTTTGTTTCACATTTTGGAGGTGACAAATGACATTTTGTTCACGTTCCAAAAATGAATTTATAAAGTATTTGTTATTTTGGGTATTTATTTTTACAGGTAACATAGTTTTGGGTTAGTCAAATGACTTTTGGTCTTTTATTATAATTATAATTTTAATTATAATTATATATATTCTTAAAATTATATTGTATTGTTTTATATAATCAAAAAATCATTTTACCTAATTTTATCAAATCAAAAGTAGTTTTCTTTAAACTTACTTTTGAAAAATCTTTAAAAGCTATTTTAAAAGTTAATATATTATGGACTAGCTCTGCAAGGAGTCAAAATGGCCTCGAAGGCCTCCACGGATCATGGGCCAATGGCCCATCTCAATTTCACCCGGACCCGAGTTTGTGTCTAAGGAAAGTCCACCTGAAACAGCCAGTTTGACCTAACATACAAGGGGTGCTCCACGAATATAAAAAGGACCCACCGATCAGGTATGTAATCAAAACCTTTTTAGATAACCTAATACACATTTTCGTATAGTTTCTGACTTGAGCGTTGGAGTTCTTGCAGGTACTCACTCTACCGTCTACACTTCACATCCAAGGAGGTCCGGAGTCCATCCCCCATCGGAGGAGAACCCTTCGGCATTGTCTATGGGGATCCCATAGGAGTTAATGAAGAGGATTTGAAGAAGATTACTAAAACAACAACAAAGTGCACCTTAATAGATGGTCAGCTCTACAATAGGTCAGTATCGCAATTGCTATTAAAGTGCGTCGAGGAGCAGCGCACTTAATACTTCCTGGAAAAGGTTCACGAAGGATCATGTGGACACTACATTGGGGGGGAAGCACTAGCACTGAAGATACTCCGTGTGTGACAACCCTTAGAATAGAGAGAGAAAAAAAAAGAGAAAGGCGTCTCACACGAGACGCAGGGAGCATCTCGGGCAAGATGCTAGTCATAGGGCACGTCTCACGCGAGATGATGTTGCAGGTGAGCAAAAGTGGTTTCTGGAGTTCATCTCGGGCGAGATGATGTTTACATGGGTTCATCTCGCATGAGACGAGTGCAAGAATTAGTCCCATATCGATTAACACTGTAGAAGGAGGTATCCTCCTCTCCCGATACATAGAGGCTTCCCGTGAGTGTTTAGACTTGCTAATTCACTCCAAAAGCTTGAGAGGTCACACTTTTGTGAGACTTTTCGCGCTAGTTATATTTTTATTCTTTTCTCCCTCTTGTTTTTCGTTCGTAGGAAAGCATTGTCTCCATATAGGGTGTCTAGAGCTCTCAACTTAGTGCTCCTTAGGCTTTCTTCACAGTCTATTTTAGACCATGTAGTTGTATTTAAAAAGTTATTTATTTATTTTATTTATTTTAGTATTATTTTATTTATACATGTTTTATAAAATCCTAGGAGGTGAAATTTATTATTTTAATTACGTATTTATGAAGTTAGTAATTCTTTTATTTAGTTAGATATTCTCTTATGATTATTTATTTAGAAAACCTTTATTTATGAGATAGATATTTACGAAGATATTATTTAGAAAATCATGAAACTATTTTTAGAACTATGAGACCACATTTATTGCATTAAATATATTCACGTTGTGTGTGTATGATTAGCATTAAATGATATAGATACTCATACTATTTAATTAAACCCTTAATAAAGATAATGGTTAAGGAAAGATTCTGGTGGGAGAAGACTTATGTTAAGAAAAGGTTCTGACTAAGGACAAGACTTAGTACTTAAGATGTCTATTGTGACGCACCTCTCTTACTTAAGAACCTCCCTAAGCATGCGATCTTAATCTACATTTATTTTTCCAAAATAAAATACTTAAGGATATTAAGTCATGTTATGATAAGGATTATGTTGCGATGATCAGGTTATGTATTTGAAACTGTTTTCATGGGAGTATATCTAGGATAGAACTGTAAGTCAGCGACAGCCTGCGTTGACCTTGGTATACTGACACACACTAAAATGTCGTTAATTTTAGTGCACGATCAAATAATAATTTATAAAACTAAATTAACCCCAAAAAAATGTAGTAAAGGGGGCTAACCTATGTCATCTCTCAAGGAAGCAATTAGAACCAATTGAAATTATAATTACAATAAAAAAAAGGAAAGTTTCTATTGATGAATAAAAAAAAAAAGAAAGCAAAACAAAGGTAAGTCAACAATGATAAAATGCAATATCCTGCATACGGTGTTTCTAGATCAATGATTAATTATCATTGGTTCCTAATTAATTATTCATAGGAGGGGATGTTGTTTATTAGTTGAAATCTCTAACTAATATGTAACTCACTTAAGAGACTACGATCGTCAATCCCCTAAGCATTTATTAATACATGAATTAAAACTAAGATCTCAGCATTTAAAACCCATATCAATTATGTCTCAATTGCACAGCCTAATTAAATCTAATTAGTTCCCAAAAAGTTCCCAAATCTTAAATTAATAAACACTACAATCGTCAAGATCTATAGACCTAGAATTAGCCCTAACCAATAACATGTGATCGCTATATTACTAATCAAGGCATTCAAATAACCGTACCTTAAACTCATTCGTAGCGTTGTTTCTTGCATTTTTCCTCATTGAAGCTTAATTTCTTTCATTTGGGACATCCCCACAGTTCCAATAGACAATATAACATAGTTCTCCATCTCAGAAACATATAAAATAACTATTTCATAATATTTCCTACATTTTCTACATAAACTTTATTACATAATATCTTCAGAAACAGACATATAAAATAACATTAAAAACCACATAGACAGTGGGTCTAGGGTTACCCACTTCCTAAGCGTTTTCTGATCGGTTGAAGTTGATGAGAAAAAGATTCCATTAACGGTGGTATGTTCCAACGATTTTTCCCGAGTCTAGCAGCGTAACTGCCGTGTGCACAAACAGAACCGGCAGTGTAAGAAAACTTAAAAATTTATGCAAATGGAGCAGCAGTGGCTCAGTGTATTTATAGGACCCGAGGCCACTGTTCACCCATTTTTTTATTAATTAATTATGTAAATGTGGGATAATTATCCCCTGCCACCTTTTGGATAACCTTTGTATAATTTTGATCATGTTTGATCGTGTTTGGTCGTTAATTGCTTGTGTACGGATACTCTAAAAATATTTCAAACACATAGTCGTGATCTACTAATTTTCCTGGTCAGTAGGGTATGTCAAGTTAAAGTATTCGTGAGTCTATTTTTTTAAGAGTATATTTTGCGGATACCTTTGGCACTTGACGGAATTCCAGTATTGACCGAAAATTGACACGAATCTCGCGACATTCTGCGAGATCGCGAAACAATTATTTTGACTGGTGTTTTTGGGAAACCGAGCTTCATAACTAAATTCTCAGTCTAAATAACCGACGCGAATACACTTTAATTACGCGAAATCTTTTTAAGGGAGAAAAATCGGGACGTTACAATACACACGCATTCATCCGCGGAGGCGACCTCTAGCCTATATTCATCATCATCAATTCTAGCTTTGGTCAACTCCACCACACTCTGTAGATCCCTTATGTTCCTTGGTATTATAATTGAGGGTATGGAAAACACTTTCGAATCTATCCACCAATATGTTATGTTTTCGTGGGATTCGATCAAGGGCCACAAAACTTTTAGTTGCTGGAAGGATTTCTTGTACCTCCCCATGGCAAAAGTTTGAGATCAAGCTATAAAGCGGAAACATATATATATATATATATATATATATATATATATA
>QANU01089464.1:225279-381095 GCA_003254905.1 Nissolia schottii
TATATATATATATATATATAAACTAGCAGAAGAACAACCCTATAGGCTTGCAACTCTCTCTCTTGCTAACGGGAAGATCCCTATATCATAGCTAGGCCTAGAAAGCAAACGAAGTGAAGGGGAGGGAAACAACCTTTTTTCTCTCCCTCACACAAATCATACAGAGAAGTGGGAAAGAAGAAGAAAAAGAAGAAGAAGAAGAAAAATTAGAAATGCAAGGAGTCGTACATATCGTAAGAGATAGGAAGAACATTAGAGGATGGTTAATGGTAATCACCAAAAGCTTGAACATAGCCAGAAGAAGGAGATGAACCACAGAGGAAGACGAAGCATAGGGAAATTTGCTTTTGGAAATTGGCCCCCAATAATGAAACTCAACATTCCAAATTTAGGCTATTTATAGTAGTGGGCACATTCCCGCTGTAAGAGAGAAAAATGGAAGCCCTTGCTACAATCATGGCGCTTCGGGAAAAGGTGCCATAGGGGAACAAAACGGCGACCGGGGGGACACGTGGCGCCCGATGAGAGGATCCATTTATCCCTCCTTGATGAAGAGTCAAAGGATGTAACAGGACATGCCCCTCAAATACTCCCAAACAACATTGGCGCCTCCGCAGTATTAGGATTTGTGGACCCCACTTTGAGCAACAATGAGGAGTGGTCTAGGGAAGAACCATTGTGTGAACTCGCATTGCATGCACGTAAGCACATGAATTGAGTTGGGGGCCTATTATGAACTAGCTTTGTGAGGAGCCAGAATGGCCTCGAAGGCCTCCACAAATCATGGGCATAGGGCCTATCCCGATTTCATCTGGACCACGAGTTCGAGTCCAAGGAAAGTCCACCTAGAGTTACCAGTTTGACCTAATAGACAAGGGGCACTCCGTGATATAAAAGGGTCATCCACCAAGTATGTAATAAGAACCTTCTCAGATAACCTAATGCCCTTTTTCGTATAATTTTGACTTGAGCATCGAAGTGCTTGCAGGTACCCATGTCACCCTCTACACCTCACATCCAATTGGAGGTCCGGAGCCCAACCCTTCGATACATAATACTTTCCACATTAATTCTTCAAAAAAATTTCTACTAAAATGTGAACCAAACTTAGCGTTGACTCTTACACAAGTCCTCTTTTGAAATATCTAGTTTTACTTACATCATGTCAACACCTTTTTGTTATGAGATGGATTTAATTTTTATTCACTAGTATTTTTATTACTCTTTCAATCAATTAAATCTTATCATATTAGTATAAGATGTTGACATTTTCTCTTACTTCTTCGAAAGTCATAGATATAAAAAAAATTAATTAAACAACAGTGTACATTTTTTACATTTATCAATAGATAAAAATTAATCTCATAAAATATTTGTGTTTTGCTTCACCGAATTACATCTATTTTCTTTACTCGTGCATACTCCTTGAGACCGCATAATTACCTCTTGAATAGTCAAATATAAACTGTTATAATGTCTTACATAATTTAGCTTTCTTTAGCAGAAAAAAAATAACATAAAAATTATTTCAATACGTTTTTATAAGATAAAAATGATTTCTAAATAATTTATAAGGTTTTGCTAATAAGTATCTTTAAAATACTTGTTAAAAAAATTTAAAGTGAAATATTTCATAAATTTTAACATTTTTATTATATTTAAAATTTATTAATTTTATTTTTTCAATAAAATTATATCACTTAAAATTTTTTAATAAGTATTTAAGAACACTTATTAACTAAATCTCAATCTATATCATAAAATTTAGTTTGATAAATTCCTTGCATGTGAGTGTATCCTACACTCTTCTGCCTATATATAAGCAAAGTTCCCTTTATTAGCAAAGCCCTGCTTATCGCCATTGATTTCTCCATACTGTTAGGCATTACCCTCATTCTTAAATGCAACAAATTAAGCACCTCTTTCTCTCTCATGAAAGTAAGAGTCAAAAAGCTGAACTTCCACAAAAATAATTGGACAGAGCCAGGAGTAGTATTCCCATTCAGTTATTACCGTCGGATCCATCTCCAACATCATCATAATCACGATTTGCAAAGTTCACTGTTTGAGCCATCATTTATATAGCCGTCGATTGTGAATTAAATTATTTAGAGTGATTTCACTAGGATGTCAAGCGCGGCGGGTCGGGCCGGCCAGTTTATGGCCGGTAGGCCTAAACGGGTTGGGTAAAAAAATATAAATATTTTTGGGATTCGGCTTATTTATGGTCAGTCTAAGGGTCTAAACGTGCCCGCCAACCCATTCTGCTTGTTTATTTTTTAAAAAAATATAAAAATTCAAAAAAATTATTTAAAAAATTTTCACAGGCTCACAGGCCAGGCTTAAACGAGTCGGTCTAATTTTTTTAAAATTTTTGCGGGCCTATTTTTTGCATGTAAAGTCTGTCCATTTAACTGGGTAAACGGGCCGGACTCATTTTGATAGACCTAGATTTCACTTATTTTAGAGGCTAAACTGAAAAATTTTATCATTAAATTTATAAAATAAAAATGAATCTCATCATTCATTTTATAAATTTAATGGTGAAATTTTTTATTTTATTTTTTAAAGTGAGGATACTTTAAAAGGTCCTTGATCATCATGTTAACAATAGTGCAGCAAGATTCATAGACTATTACAATTTTATTACACAAAACAAATTACTTTATTGGTCTCAAATTATGCGTTGCTTTGATTAAATACACAGACATTAAAAATATAAAATTAAGAATAATTTAATAAATAATTTTATAAAATTATTCTTATTTAATTTTAGCAAAATCACTGTTTAACATTCTCTAAGAAAATAAATGATGAGTATAAGTAAAAATTTAACAAAAAATATTATCTAAAATATAGGAGTGAAAAATAATTTATGACAAAAAAATTAGTTAACATTATAAATAATATGAGACGAATGAAATAACATTTTTATTAATAAATTTATATGTTTAAATAAATTTTGAACAAAATTAATAAACTATAAAATTGATTGAGAAATATTCACGAATTTATTTAACATCTTAAATTTTATAATTTTGGAGATTAATTGACACACATCTCAAGGTTTCTTTCATCGTTTCACATTTTCACAAAATCGTGGACCCCACCCTTTACTGTTCAGTAGAAGAGAGGGGAGAGAGAGAGAGAGAGTAGTGATCATTTTGGTGTTACTTGCCGTGTATGATCGTTGAAGCCTCCTTTTGTTCTCTCTGTTTGTGTGATGTTTCATGACATTAACGCAGATACTATGGTGGTCCATCCTTTTTCTATAAAGAACCAGACTTAATTTAGAGCATTGGATTCGTATATCGTTTGAGCCAATCACAGTCAACCACGTAGTCACAACTAATACGAATATGCAGGGATTTGCCTGAGATCGATATATTTTTTTCTAAATAGGAAGAAATGTTATTTTGTCACTCACATACATTTACACGTAATGTTGTATGTCGGGTTAAGGTGATTAGGGGTGCACACGGGTCGGGTCGGGTAGGACCCGCCCGTGTCACAGACCCGACCCTACGTCCGGCGGACGGGTCGGATCGGGTAAAAAACGCAACTTTTTTAAGGGTACCTGCCAGACTCGCAACCCACCCGGGTCGGGTAGGTTTAGGCTGGTCAGTGGGTGACCCGCCTTCTTTTTTTTAAAAAAAAAATTGTTTTTTTTTTACCCCAGCCCACACACCTAGCACACACACCCAGCCCACCCAGCACACCCACCCAGCACACACACCCAGCCCACCCCGCGCGCACACACGCACACACAGAGCAAACAGCACAGCAAAATTAGGGTTAAATTAGGAAAAATAAAATCAAACCTAATCGGAGAGGAGGGGGCGGAGACGAGCGAAGGCGAGGTGGAGGGGAGGGGGCAGAGACGAGCGAAGGCGAGGTGGAGGCGAATCCACGAGGATACGCGGGCAAACCACGTATGAGAGATCTGGTCCCCTTTGATGTGGAAGGCCTTTCTCGGCAAGGTGCCATCATGGGGAACAGCTGAACAGCAACCTCCGGAGGCGTGACAAGGGGCAATAGCAGCCTGCGTTAAACAGGTCGTTTAAGGAAGGGTATGGAGGTGAGGTGGAGAGGAGGGGGCGGAGACGAGCGAAGGCGAGGTGGAGGCGAGGTGGAGGAGACGAAGGGTTGGTGGCAGCGGGAGACGAAGGAGAAGGGTTGGTGGCCGGCGGCGTGGTCGGCAGTGGCAGACTCGCAGCGTAGGTGGGGGTCGCGGGTGGGGACGCAGCAGGCGGGAATGGGGTCGCGGGTGGGGAGTGGGAACGAAGGAAGGGTGGGGAGTAGGAACGAAGCTGCAATGCAAATGCTTACAGATCCAAATAGATGATATATGGTCGGGTCACGGGTCGGGTCGGGTCTAAAAATTCGAAACCGAGACTCGACCTGTTTTACCACGCGGATCTGTCGGGTCTCACCCGCCGACCCGCCGACCCGCCTAACCCGACCCGAACGGATCGGATTGGGTCGGATCTGGCGGGTCGGCGGGTTGGGTTAGACCCATGTTCACCCCTAAAGGTGACGTTGGGTTCGAACACGATAATGATGTGGGTAGAGAGTGAGACGTCTGATCACGGGATCAACGACCTCTTTACATTTCTATGCCACTTGATATATCTTATATATCAAAATATGAGTTAAAAAATTTACAAATATATGAATTAGGATCTGAAATGGATAGGATGTGACGAATTCAAACTTTTTAAAAAAAAAAAATTAAGAGGTTTGAAATCGTCATAGGAGATGACGATTTCAGACCCAAAATTATACATTTGTAAATATTTTTGTTGGATTATAATATGAGATTAAAAATTTTTTAGGGCCATTTAAATGTAAATATTCCTCAACTCTCCATCCTCAAATGATCCATCTACCAAACTTCTTTTGTTTCAACAATATTAATTAAGGTGCATATTTGTTTGAATATAAACAATGCATCATAATTAAACTATAATCTATCATTATTAAAAAAAAAAATATATCCTAAAATAACCATTTTAGTATGTAATTTTAAGTTTTCAAAGTTATCCTTAGTAAAGTAGTTTTGTGCTACTGTTTTTTTCCCTTTTGAAAACGGTTATCTTTTTCTTTTAAAAATTATTGACAATTTTACTACCTCCTAATTTTTTTTTAATTTCTTTTACATCATTATTTATATTCAATACTTAACTAACATAAAGTATCTTTCAAGACTAATAATAATAATAATAATAATGGGCTTTAAAATCGGTGAGAAAGAATTTAAAATTAGATGAGATTTAAATAAAAGAACTAAGTGAAACATAAAGTGAGTGAAACATTATTTTTTAATCAAAAATCTTAAAACAACTAATTTATTAATCTTGATTGGTGTGTGTCTCCCTCAATGGAAACTTCTTCTGACGACAAATTGACATATGGGTATCATAAAAATTTTAAGCTGAATTTAAACCATTAATTTTAATACTATTTGTTGGGCTTTTAAATTGGTAAGGGAGTTTAAAATTAAAAAAAATTCAAATAAATAGGTTAAATATGACACAAAGCAAATTAAATATTATATCTTGACTCAAAATTTATAACAATAAATTTATAAATTTTTTAAATATATATTTTTTATTTAATCTAAATTTCATTGATATAAAATATCTTAAACTTAAAACTGAACAATTAATAATAATAATCATGAAAATGAGGTAATGATATGCAGTGGGGGGTGGGGTTTGAACATCGCAGAGAGTTGTCTCGTCGAAGTCATGTATGTTAGCTATATAGACTTGTGATGGCAAGGACCACTGAAATTTCCATGAAAGATTGAATCAGTCCAAAGATGACCGTAGATGATGGTCCATTAACAATCGTTGAAAACATTATATCTTAGATGCAAGATGAAGTACACATATTTTGTTGTCAAAATGAGTTTGGTCGGTGAGAGTGATTAGTTTACCCAATTAAATAGACGGATTGAACATATAAAATTTAATCTGCAAAAAACAAAACTCTGTTTAAGCTCAGTTGTTGGCCAAATTGACTCATTTAGTATTAACATATACAAAATTTGCACACTAATTTGTTTACTTACACAAATGGATGGATCAAACATATAAAAACTGTCTCACGAATAGTAAAAATCGATTTAAGTCCAATCTATTTAAGCTTACGAGTTAGTTGGGCTGACCTAATCTAATCAAATTGACCCATTTGAGAGCTTTATTTTCAAGTCCGACTATATATATATATATATATACACACACACACTTTTTTATTTGTTTATACTAATATAAGAAAAATCTATGCCGAGAATTAAAGTGGGGGGAATAATAAATATTGGGAGAGGAAAACGATAATGTGGGTCTCACGTGCCACTGCCACCTGGAATGGGAGCGTGCAGCAAATGCAGCCACGGGAACTCCACTCCACTCCACAACACTACTCTGACAAGTGCAGTAACAGAAACCAACAACCCACAGTAACACCTCCCCTATTTGTGCTGCTGGTTACTTTGAGGAGCTTTTGTAAACAGTGGAAGAAAGTGAAGCTGCTGTGGCGCGTGAGGTAAGAGAGAGTGGGGTGAGTGAGTGAGTGAAGCTGCATCATAATATTGATCCCAATAACGTCCTTTCCTTCCCTTTCTTCCTTTTAACACTTTTGCATCAATTTCTAATAAAAGTCAATTTTAAAATAGCTATTATTTTAAAAAAAATAAATATTAAAAAAATAAAAATAATAAAAAGAGGTTAATATTTTCTTCAATTCATTTTCTCCATTATTATTATATATTAAAAAAGTAATATAGATATATTAATATTTAAATATATTAAAAAAGTGAAAAAATGGACCAATAAAATGAATAAGAAGAAATAATATTTTATTTAATTAACTTAGTTATTTTATTTAACAAGTGATTAAAATTATTAAAAAAATTAATAATTAATAATGTCTAAAGTTTTAGTAAAAACAAGTATTGAAGTAATTACATTACTATTATTACCCTTTGGCTACAAAGCTCAAACCCCATTCCCTCTCACTCTTCTTCCTCCTTGTGCAACAAACTTTCTTAACTCTCTCAACCCAAAAAAACCACACCCACTGATTTTAAAACCAGAACCACAGAGAGAAAAAAAGAGAGAGAGGTGAAGAAGGGAAAAGGGAATGGGGGATGATATGTACAACTATGATGACAAGAATCTCTCTTCGTCCTCTTCCTCACAGGACGAAATCTCCCTTTTCCTGCGTCAGATTCTCCTCCGTTCTTCTTCTTCTTCCCTACCCCACTACAACAACAACAACAACAACAACTCTTCCTCTTCCATGTCCTTGGAAAATGCGCGCCATTCTTCTTTTTCGTCTTTGCCGCTTCTTCAAGATGGGAAGATCTCGGCCGTTGGTTCGAACACCGGTTTTCTCACTGCCTCGGCGGGTTACGGTGGTGGCTCTGCCGCGAACGTGTTGTCTTCGTCGTCGTTAGGTTTGAGTGAGAACGATACTGATGACTGTGATTGTGAAAGTGAGGTATACCAACTTTTGCTTCAGCTCTTTAGCTTTTTTATTTTTTATTTTTTATTTTTTATTTTTTATGGCTTTGGCGTTTTGTATATCTCTGCAGCTTTGCTCTGCTTCAATTTGAAAGGGTTCATATTTTGGTTCTCAGCAAACAATTGTTTGTTGTCATAGCACATTAGGGTCCCAATTTGACATTGTTAACTGAATGCCTTGGAATCTATCATGCACTATGGCTTGTTGCAATTTTATTTTGGTTCTTGTTCTGTTTATTGCCCAGATCTTTGTGAAGCACTTTTTATTTGGGGTTTAAATTTTGTTGATTTGGTTGGAGTTGGAGAATTATAAGAAAACTGCACCTTTTGTTATACTCACTTTTTTGCTTGAAATGTAGGAGGGCGTTGAAGCATTGGCAGAAGAAGTTCCAATAAAATCTGTTCCGTCCAGGAGTTCATCGAAAAGAAGCAGAGCGGCAGAAGTTCATAATTTGTCTGAAAAGGTTTGTGAATTTCTGGTGATGGCTGCTTGTGGTGCTTGGTTTTGATTTTATTCATGCATATGTAGTTTTC
Organism: Nissolia schottii; assembly: GCA_003254905.1. Lineage (NCBI taxonomy): Eukaryota > Viridiplantae > Streptophyta > Magnoliopsida > Fabales > Fabaceae > Nissolia > Nissolia schottii. The sequence continues at coordinate 233,343 of QANU01089464.1, forward strand.
TCCTTGTGGGGCCTCTTACGTCTGGTGTGGGACTTGTTGAGCAGCGAAGAAGGAGTAGGATCAATGAGAAAATGAAGGCTTTGCAGAATCTAATTCCAAATTCTAACAAGGTACTCAAGTTTCTTCCTCCTATGTTTGAAGGGGGCATTTTATGATTCTTACTGTAGTGAATTGTATGTGGCAGACTGATAAGGCTTCAATGCTGGATGAAGCTATTGAATACCTTAAACAGCTTCAGCTCCAAGTACAGGTCTGTATCTCTTTTACATGCTGTACTATTGTCCTATCTGTGGGTGGCTGGGAGTTTTATACTATGCTGTGGCTCCTAACTTAAATTGGGATTCATGTTAAGATGTTAGTTATCAAATTTTGATTTACTACTTATTTGTCCTTGCGAGAAATTTTGGACAATTTTGTTATAACGTGCATGATTTTGTAATCAAATTCCCATGGTTTAACATGGAAAACATTAACTGGAGGGTAAAAATGGAAAAGTAGAAAATGAAGGATATGAAGAAAGATATGACTAAATATTATTGCTAATTGGATGCCCACGGTTCTCAACCGTAATACAAATTCCAAATACAATGTGTTCCCCATCCTTGTAATATTTGGTAGACTGGGACCAATTAAAACCCCCACCGTCTTTACAAAAAATGATAATATTGGAAGTTAATTCACGTCCTACATTTTGAAAAAAGAGCCTTGCTTGAACAATTGTGTTTAGCTAAACATAAATGGTATTCGACGTGAATATGTAAACTGCTACCATTTATGCTCTTTCTCTGAAGTATAACAACCATTTGAAGCGCCACTGTTCATCTTTGCTGCTATGATAGCCTACTGAGTTCACTAGTGGTTTCTTTGTTATTGCTATTTGCATGTGCAAGTCTCAGGTGCTCTTGGTATTTAGTATTTACTACTAAGTTTACTGCAACTATCAATGGGAAGCCTTTAGATGCTCAAGTGATAGGAAACATTCACTCTAAATTGTCTTGACAATTTATTATTTCTCAGTTAAAGAATTAATTCAATCCTTGATTAGTTTCATTCTGGAAATGAAGGGCGGTATAGGCAATATTCTTTAAAACAGCCTTGCTTATAAGCAATACTTTAGGGGCCCTCAAAGACATTCTTGGGGGTGGGGTTATGATATCATTTTTTGTTACTCATGTAGATAATTGTGATGCATATGAACTCCAATTTATTAAGATTGTATGTCATACTTTAAAGTTGCTTTCGGTGGATTGAATTAGACTTCATGGAAGATTAATCCAGAACTGTATGTGATCTTTATGATAATGTTTCAGATGCTGTCAATGAGAAATGGATTGAATCTGCATCCTATGTGCTTACCTGAAGGATTTCAGCCTCTGCAATTCTCACGGATGAGTATGGAGTTGAGCGAAGAAAACAGGACTACTATCCCTTTAAACATGACAGATACTCTGCCTCTGAACCAAGGGAACCCCTTGCACTATGCATCCAATCTACCTAACAAACCCACTGTGCCAAATCAGCAATCAGTGATTTATCCTTCATATCATGACAACTCAGAAACTTCCTTTGGGCTGGAATCCCCAACCCTAGCACATGTAAAACCACTTCAAGCCAGAAGATCTTCTGAGGTAAGCTCAAGCATGCAGAATGTCGTATGTTGTTAAAACTTAAAAAGCACAATATTGGTCATTGTTACATGTTTTCTCTCGAATTATAAACTAGACTAGTAGGGAAGGCGTATTGCAGCAGCACCAGCAATCAAATGCAAGCCATTCAGATGCCAATCCATTAGGTGGTTCTCAAGGTACGTATGCTTCATCCTAGGCAATGCAGTGGGACTAGTCAATGACTATATAAAAGGGTCTTTTGTAACCGCAGTTGTGAAAGAATTGGAGTCAAGCACCTTGGCTGCAGCATCACTCTCCTTTGACATGCAAACACCTGAACCTAAGGACAAAAGCTCCTTGCAACCACGCATTGCCGGAAGAGATCAGTCAGCAGCGATAATAAGAAATAGTTAGCCCGAAATTATTCTTAAATCGCAGTTAAGTAGGTAATCAGTACATGATACGTTACAACCCATATTTGATATCTATCTTTATGCATGCAGCACGTCTTAAAAAAGATGGGAGTGGGAAGCAGTGCCTGCAATGGTAACTAGAAGCCAGAAAAAAAATCAGTTTTTTGAAGTTTGCCAGGCTTCCAATACTTTTATGAATTTTAGTTATTGCCTCATAAAAGCTGGAATATATATATATATATATATATATATATACACACACCTCGAGCATTCTGTGGTGTTCTTAACATGCCTCTTTTCTACCTTGACTTCTCAAATTGATGAATTAGCTATGATGTACACAGAGGCAACTGCCAAATTATATAAGGACCATGAAATCTCCTATATGATGAGTTTGGCTTAAAGATATCTTTAATCGCCTGTTTCAAGTTTTCTAGTTGTTGTGTCATTTTTCTTTTGCTGGTGTGACGAGTGATTGATTGTTGGTCCTACTGGAGGGAGCATGACTCAGTACTGACTTACACTGATATCTAAAATGTCAGTCTATCGTTAACTGAGAACAATCTTTCAATTATCTTTAAAAATTTCTTGGAAGATTGGAATGGGGATGGTATGCACAGATACTTCTATTTTGCCACATTTCTCCAAGCATACGTCACAAATGTTGTAGTGTATTTGTTAAAATGTTGTGCCGCCATATTGTGATAGTAGTTAATAAGCCGCTTGCATTAGTATGTCCAACTTTTGGCCGCGGTTAATTTTTAAGATGCTTTGTATGTGTTTCCACGGAGATGTATGCGATACTATACTACTGTAGTCGAAATCATTATTCTATCTCAAGATTTTTAATAGCAAAAATGATATAGATTATACTATTGACTTTATTTTTAAACGAGTAATGCTTAAATCTCTTAAGTTATCCTTTTAAATTTCGTAAAAGTTGATTTTTTTTATTATTTTTAAACATTAAATGCATCTATTCTTTTTTTAATCTCATTTAGTAGTAAAAAGAAGTTTATTATAATAAGTCAAATATATATATAAAGGAAAAATATATATGAATTAATTGTAATCTATTAATTCATTTTCCCTCATGCATAATATATTTCCTTTGTATTATTTAATTTTTATCACTTAAATATGATCTAATGACTCATGTTCACGCTCTATGAAATGGAAATTACTCTGATATCCCATCAAATTTAGAATATTGGTATCTTATGATTATCTATAATTAAAAATCAGTCACATGTTTCATTAATTCTAAATATTTATTATTTTAAATATAAAAATAAATCATGACTATGAAAATATAAAAAATATAATATTCTTATAAAAACATGGAGAGTGAAAGAGTATGAAATGCATATATTTAAATGTAATGTACCCTTGAATAAATTTCTTTAATGGTATCATTGCTATATAGCTTTTTGATTGGACTAACTTGGTCAAATTCGATTTCCCTTTTACCAATTAGGCGTCCATATCATTGCAGCGTTCATTTAATAGGCCCGTTTTATTTTCAATTGTTTGTGGGTATTGTGGGACGGCGCTGAACCAGCGCTTGCCTTTTATCATATTATTATTATTGTTGATCAATGTTAAAAGTGCTTTTGCATTATATCATTTTATCATGAGTAATTACCATATTGCACAAACATTCAAACATATATGCACAAGCATAACACATAAGTAACACAAATTAGTATTTAAGAAAACAAAAGGAAAGATGCATGCCGCACAAACTTCTACTACCATATTGCACAAACATGACAAACATAAATGCATAAACATATCACGTAATTAGATCAACAGTTTGATTGATGAGTTAAAACTCGTTCATCACATCAATGTTGAAACCTCCGATGGAAAAAAGAAGAGGAGGAGGAGGAGCATCAGATTTCACATACCTTGTTCATGCTCTGTACTGTAAATGAAAAAGAATACGAAGAAGAAGAAATATAACGAAGGACAAAGAAGAACAAAAAAAAAAAAGAGTGTGTGATAACCATGGCGGACGAGAGAGGATTAGGAGGAGGAGTGCAAAGGAATAGAACGAATATGAAAAAAAAAAAAATGCAGAGTCGGTGTGCGCTTGAAAGAAATGATGAAGAAAAGAAAGAGAAATACAAAGTTGGTATAAAAAATGATGGAGGCAGTGTGAGTGGTAGGATTAGAGTGTAACCAAGCATTTTTTTTTTGCCATAGTCATTTTTAAATATAGCAATGCCACCTGTACACCAAAAAGTATCCACTAGTTATCTAACAAATATTACAGATAGGTAAACAAACATAATAAAATTGATAAACAAACATTTTCACGTACAGAAGCAAGATAAAACGAGACCTGCGACACATTAAATGCCGAAAAGTAACTCTCACACTCTATTTTCTTCCCCCACTCACACTCTAAAATGCGTGCATGCATGCTTTCTCGTAAACAAACGTTACAAAACAAATGAACAAACATTAAATAACAAATAAACAAACATTATAAAAACAAAAAATAAAATGAAACATCACACAAACTAAATAGTGAATACACTCTCTTTCTTGCTCCCTTACTCACTCTCTCATATACAAACATTACACCACAAATAAACAAACATTACAACACTCTAAATAATTACAAACTCATAAACAAATATTACAATATACATAAACAAACATTAGACTAAACAGAAACGAATAAATAAACATTACGATACTTATAAACAAACATTACACCACGCAAAACATTACAAAATTTATAAAACAACATGGATCAGAGAAGAATGTCTTCATTTATGTTTTCCATAACGTCTTAATAAGAAGAAAAAAAACGAAGATGATCCTCAAAAAATGGCGAAGATGAATAAAGGAACCAGAAACAAAAAAAAGGAACAAGAAAAAAGGAAATAAAGAAGAAGAAAATAGAAGAATAAAAAAAAATAGCAGTCACAAGTGAAATAATTGAACAAAAAAGATAAGAGAGTGTGTAGTTGGAGTTAAAAAACAAAAAAAGAAAAAGGAGAGGAGAAGAAGAGCGTGAGTAAGGGAGAGTGGGTGGAGGAGAGATAAAATTAATATTTAATATTGGTCAATATTTGATGAATATTTTTTTGGTGTACATAAAACATTTTCCTTTTAAAAAACATACTATATTATCAAAGATGTTGTTAAAAATTTAATTTATAACCGAACAATTTCGAACTATATTTTTTGAAAATCTTTTTTAAATATAACATTCTTGAAAATAATATTTTTGAGAATAAAAATTCCACGAAGTACACGCTACAGATCAGAATGGTATTTTTTAGGGTGATGCTTGTTTTGGTCCTTAGTTTAAGTCACTTTGATGCTTAAAATTCAAAATCTTACTTTTGAATCATTTACTATTCACGTTTTTGTTGATCTGTCATCACTTGTGATTGGAAATATAGTTGTGACAACAAATGGATCTGCAAATGAGATTGTGACACCCTTTTAGACTGAAAATGTGATTGTGCTAACATTTGGGATTGCAAATCTTAGCTACTACCATAACTTCATTTCCAGCATATGCTCTCATGACTTTATTGGCAAGCAAAATTCATTTACAACTTTAATTGTTGTCATAGTCTCATTTAACATGACAAATTGACAAAAACATAAATGATAATGGACTGAATGACTAATTTAGCATATGACTTATAATTTTAATTATTAAAAATTCATATTTCAAACTTTAAAGACCAAAATACTGAGACTTATAGTTTCAAAAACCAAAATTAGCATTAGCATGGAACTTTTTTATGGAATATCAAATATGGATAATAGAATAATCAAAGAGGAGAAGGATAACCAAAAGAAAATTAGAGGATTCGGATCATATGGCTACTGCACAGCGAACGGGGACATTGAGAAGCTGCCCACGTGTATGGAAAAAGGCCGTCTGCGTGGCAAGGAACAAGTGGCAAAGCGGCTCAGTGATTCTACGAAGCACAGATAAAAATAAACAAAATTCCCCATAGTACTAAACGTCATTGCTTATTAGATCTGGACTTTCTACCCTAAACTTTATAGTAACCCTTTTTGTTTCCATTTTTGCTTTTGGCTTCTGGTCGGGTTGTTTGGGTGGTGGTTGTTCTTCCATTAGTTAAGGAAGTTTCCTAATTATCATCATTATTATTAGTTTAATTATTATTCATTATTGCACTACTATTCAATCATCAATTGTTATACGCAATAATACTGTCAAAATAATGAAAGTCACATAATAAAAAAAATAGTGAGTAAAATTTAATTATTTATACTAATTTAGTAATACATGATATGGCAATAGTTATGATAATATAAAACTCTTTTATAATAATTTTGTATAATAATTCATTGACTTCGTGATATTTATTATTTTTATTTTTTAAGTACATTCATAAATTAAGGCATCAAGATAATATTATGTTTAAATAAATTAATTTACAAATGTATTTCACAAATAAAATAAAAGTGACAACTATTATGAATCAGAAAAGTTAAACTCTATTATTTTTATATTGCTCATTCTTAGTTAATGTATATGATAAATTGACTAGATACATTGACTTGAATATGTATATTAATTAATGTATGAATTTTGTCAATTGACAAATATTAAAATATTACATAAAAGATGAAAAGATTGTTATTGTAAATGAGTTTACCCTGATATAACATAAAATTTAAAGGTATTGATGTTATAATATTTAAGATTTTGTCACGTATCTCATTAACTCATATTATTTAATATTTTAAATTTATAATTAAATTATAATTATTTAAATACAATGAGATATCAGTACTTTCGTAAAAGTTTACTTACAGAAGAAAAACCTAAATGATTTTATATATTTATTATTGATAGTCGTGTACAAACATTCACGCTTTACCAAAGAAAGCAGAAGCAACCAAATCCGTTGTTGCTGGTCTTTTCTTCGTTTCTCTCTATTCAACTTCATTCGTTCATTCATCTCATTTAGACGCTCTTTGAGTCCAAGTTCCTCTGATTGTCCGTCACGCTCACACCTTAGGCCTCGTTTGTTTAATACATCATATATTTAAATAAATAGAAGAGCCTATAGTTTGAAGAACGATTTTATTTACACAAACAAAGAACAGAGCAGAGAAGAGAAGGGAAGCACGTAAAAACGATGGAGGCGAATGGCTCCAACAAGAGGCATTCGGGTCGGGGCATACCCGGGCCCACGAACCCGATGGTGACGCCTCTGCTTACGGATCTCTACCAATTCACCATGGCCTACGCTTACTGGAAAGCTGGCAAGCATGAAGAACGTGCTGTGTGAGTACTAATCACTCGTTCCTCTTTCGTTAATTTTTTGTTTATTTGTGTGATTCATTGGCTGATTAAATATTTTTTTGGAATCGCTAGCATGTTTAATTCAATGCTTAGGTGCAATTTTGATATTAAAGGATTGAAGTTGTGCCTGAATGTCATTTTCTTCTTTCAGATTTGATTTGTATTTCAGGAAGAATCCATTTGGTGGAGAGTACACTATATTCGCTGGGTTGGAGGAATGCGTGAGGTTAATTTCCAATTACAAGCTTTCTGAGGATGAAATTGATTTTATCAAGAAAACTTTATCTGTTTCTGAGGTAACTTTTTTTTTTTTTTCCTGGTTTTTGTAACGGCAATGATATTGTTGTTTCATAATGTGGTGGTTACTGGTTAGGGTAGGCTGATTTTAAGTCCGCCAAAGAATTAAAGTTTTCTCTGTAGTGAATTCGAGTCGTACACATTTTCAATGGTAGGAAATGATGAAGCTGTGACCAATGCATAAAATAAGATTGTAGCACTTGAGGAGAATTAAAAAAAAAAAAAAATAGCAACGGATAGATTATAGTTCTATGGAATGTGCAACCTTGCTATGATGTCTACTTATTAATTTCAGTTTTTTCTATAGACCTTGACAAAAATGTATGCTGTTTAACCACCAACTATGTAGAAGCTACTTTGTACTTTTAGTACTTTTTGTACTTTTTGTACCTGCTTAAGCGCATAAAACTTGCTTCTTTTATTTTATTTTTATTTTGTTGCTTTTTTGATTTGTAATGGATGACAATTCTGTTAACACTATCAAGTAAATATTGCTGAAATGAAGAAAAATAAGTTGTGGGTACAAAGAGTCAAGGAACTCAGTTGTTGGACTATTTAATTGCATTTTCCTAATAAATAGCACAGGACCAAGTATAAAGCCGAAATAATACGGCTGATGATTTTGGGTAAAGCTGCTGCTGTCACTTTTCTGATAGATTCTCCCTACAAAATAAATTTTAACTTCAATAATTATTGATGAAATCATAGGATGGCTTCTATGACTATCTTAGAGGAATTGACTGCTCTGATGTTGAGGTGTATGCTATTCCTGAGGGATCAGTTGTTTTTCCCAAGGTACCCCTGTTGCGAGTTGAAGGTCCAATTGCTGTGAGTACTATTAAATACCCTCGTTTAGTTTATTAAATTTTTAATTCGAATGTCTTTAAAAGACAATCTATTTGTTAGATTAAATTGACTTTTATAATGTTCAGGTTGTTCAATTGCTGGAAACACCTTTTGTGAATCTAATTAACTATGCGTCATTAGTTACTACCAATGCTGCAAGGCATCGTTTTGTTGCTGGAAAATCAAAAACTCTACTTGAGTTTGGACTGCGAAGGGCTCAGGTTACTAAGTCTTGTAAAACAAAAATTGGTATGTTAAATTAGGGAGACTACTCTTCCTCAATATTCATTGAAAGAATGCTATTTTAAATGTAGGGACCTGATGGTGGAGTAGGAGCATCCAAGTACTGCTATATTGGGGGATTTGATGCAACAAGGTATTGTCATCAAAACAACTTCAATTCCAGTGTGTATGGCACAAAAATATGGAGGTTTATTTTTATTTATTATTATTTTTGTATTATGTCACTAGACTAGCAGTTATCATGCTTGAGATTTTTTTTGAGTATCAGTTCTAATTATATGTTTTTAACTGAATACTGTTAATTCCTTGTATAATGTAAAAAATACATAATTAATCCTTATTTAAGATGGCAGGTCATGATTTTGGCAGCACACCATGTAAACTCTGCTTTTATCTTACATCTGTATTATCCGTAGTTTGTACATTGTAATTGACTTCGGGCAAAGTTTCTCAAAATAGCTATACCTTTTGGGGAGTGGTTCAAAATGTTTTGGCGAATCCATGATCATACATATACAACGTGTAGTGTGACAGGATAGAACTGAATCCTCTGCACCCATCATATTGCAAGAAATAATTGAAAATTGGTTTTGAAAGAGTAATGAGAGAATTGGGGGGCAAAATGAATGCTGGGAGGGAAGGGTAAGGTTCAAACACCGATTTTCAACTTATCCTGATTAGTAATATCAACATTTTTATCTTGACTTTGGTTATCAAATTATCACGATATCTTTCTTTACCCGCTTTGTTTTGGTTTAGTGATTTTACTTGTTTACCTTTGCTTCTGTATAACGTGGCTGTTTCATGCGTTGCGCGGATAGCAATGTTGCAGCAGGAAGGTTATTTGGGATTCCAGTTCGTGGCACTCATTCTCATGCCTTTGTTAGCTCGTATATGGTATGTAACCAATTTATTGAAATTTCTTACATGTTTAGATGGTGCTTATAATAATAGTTCCAATTAAGTATACTTGTCGTTTAATTTGTAGTACACAACCCTATGTAGGTTAAAGGGCAAGATTTCTGTTTAATAAATTCATGCATGCTGAAAGTGAAAGAACTCTTCCCACTTACTGTGTCTGTGAAAAGGAGAGTTACACATTAGTACAGGAAGAAGTTCAGTAACAAGTGATAAAGACACTCCTTTTTAGTGCGAACACAGGAATAGTTGTTAATAAATAGGGATATTGTTTTGATATTTATGTCCAATTGTCCATAATTAGTGCTCCACTAAATGCCACTCAATTATTTATAGACCTCTTTGGAAATTGTAATGCTGATTTTATGACAGGCAAAAGTCAGATTTATACCTAAGATAATGATTGGAAAGTAAGAAAATGCAGTGGTAAACTTGAGAGTAATAAGTGAGCTTTAAGAGAGAGAAAGAGAAAGAGATACCATAGATAGAGTTAGAGACACTTTGAAATTACAAGATAGATTTGCTATTATGGGAAAAATTCCATCCAGATTTTCTATTCATATCCTTGTGTGACTTCTTTCATCAGTATTGTTATACTGCCTTATGACTTGGTTCACTTTCTGTCATGCTTCCTTTGCTTAGTGCCTTGCTTGTCCTGTGATTTGCAGAGCTTTGATGAGATTATAGACAAATCACTTCGTAGAAAATATGGTTCAAGCACATGTGAAGATTTTGTTGGTTTGGTTCAAACATGGCTAAGCAAAATTCAGGTGTCATGCAAGCCTTTACATTGGATGTTCTCTAATTGTTTTGTTATGAGTTTTCTTTGCAGACTTGTATCTTTTATTTGCTTAAGCATCAGTATCACTTTTCTGTTTTTCCCTCTTCCATCTGCTTGTTCCCCTTTTCTGCTCCGATTCAAAACTCCCCTCTTCTGCTTGCCCTCTATTTCTTCCCTTTGTGTGGACCTGTTCCAATTTCCCAGTGTCATAGCATATATTTTAAGCTTTGCACTCTTGCAAGATCAAGGATATCTGTCAAAGTATAATCAGAGTTGTGTCCCCACCCTGCAGTGGTCAAAATCACTAAGCGGCGTTTTTGCTGAGACCAATCAAAGTGAGCTGGCAGCATTCACATCATATGCATTGGCATTTCCTGATAACTTTCTTGTTCTCGTAGACACTTATGACGTAAGTATTTGATATTTTCCTAGTAACTTTCTACCTCTTGCATATAGACATGAATAACCTTAACATCGCTTTAACCAGCAACGTTCCATGGCTGTATATAAATCTTTCCTTTTCCATTTCTTTTTATGTATTTTCTGAACTACTTATGGTTTAGTTTAGCTATTTCTTCATATATACATTTGCATTTGTTGACAGGTCATAAGAAGTGGAGTCCCTAACTTCTGTGCAGTTGCATTAGCTCTCAATGAGTTAGGGTACGTCCAGAAGTTTTTCGTTCTCGTTGTCAACATTTGCTTAAAAGTTTTATATAACTGTTAGTTTCCCCTATAGATTTTAATTGATAGGGACACAAATTTTGATTATTTTTTTCCCCTCATGTTACTTCTGTGAATTGTTTCCTTGATTATTAGCCAAGTTCTCCCACTTTTGCATTTTCATTTGTTATCCTTCTAAGGTCTACCTTTATTTTGTTTCAAATTTTCTTATGTTGATAAGTGATTTAAACCAAAATTACAGGACAAAGGATTAAAGCATAAACTGTGATTTTTGTTCGTAAACTTGCTTTTTGATTCTTGTGTTTCTAGCCTCCCGAACTCCCTCTTTTCTCTCGTTTCTTATCCTCCCTTGCTTGGTTCCTCTTCGGCCTATTGGGCCTGGGCCTTGTTGTTCGGACCAGACAGGCCCATTCGCTATCCTGCTGACCTTCCTGGTCTTGTCACCATCGAACCTCCAACCATGGTCTGAATGCATCATATCCCTTAAGCTTGATTCGGTAACCCCTTTCGTGTCCCCTAACAGGCAGTAAGCACAAAGGGCCTATTATGGTGAAATAAAGGGAAATGGGTTCCCAAAGTCTCCCCTGGGCCTCATCTGTCAGAGGATAGGGGAAATGGGTGGACCAAATATTCTTCTCGGACCCGGACTTCGTATCCTCCTTGCGACAAAGTGGGGGTTGCTGACGCTATTTGGTCTAGCAAAAGATTGGAGGCTTCCAAGACTCCTTCAGATTTGCACTTCCTACTCCAACGGTGGTAAGTACTCACCCCACTCCTTTGGCGCTCATCGACCATTCTTGCTAGAATCTTCAACAAGATTTTGTTGGTTGTCTCAGCTTGTCCATTTCCTTGAGGATAGTACGGTGAGGACTTGTTGTGCTCGATGCGGAACTGCTCCAACACCCTGGCCACTCGTTTGTTGATGAAGTGCGTCCTGTTATTAGAAATAATTCTATTTGGAAGACCGAACTTGTAAATGATATTTTCTTTGGTAAACCGCACCATTGTTTCGGCGTTTGCTTCTCGCACCACAATCGCTTCCACCCATTTCGTGAAGCTTTAAGTTGCTGCCAGAATCCATTTTCTTCCATCTGAAGCAGGTGAAATGGGACCCACGAAGTCCAAACACCAAGTGTGGAAAGGAGACGGTGTCTTTAGGCTATGTTTTTCAACACTTGGAGCGTATATTAAGTTTGCATGCTTCTAACATTGTGAGCACTTCCTTACCCAATCGATGGCATCTTCTTTCATTCCTGGCCAGTAGTATCCGATTCGCATAAGCTCTTGCCATAATGCAATTCCTCCTTGGTGTCTCCCTGAGACACCCTGATGCATTTCTCCTAAGACCTTGCATTTGTCCTCTTGCCTGACACATCTCAGCACCTCGCCTGTAAAGCTTCTTTTGAATAGATCCCCTTTATCTATGAAATAGCTTTCTACCCGCGTCTTTAATCTCTCTGTTTCACGTTGTTCTACTGGTAATATGCCTGCTTATAAGTACTCGATGATAGGTTGCTGCCACCCTTCAATTGAGTGCACTTCCATCTCTTCCTTTCTTTCTCGACAGCATGCACGTGATGCTTGCAGATCATCACAAAATTTCTTCATTTTAGATCAGTAGATACCCCAGCTCTGGATTCTTGTGTATTCCTAGTCCGTCGTCCACAAGAGGCTTCGTGTAATTGGACTGCTTTGGTCTCCCCCTCTGCTTCACTAACACATTGCATTAGCAACCCATCTGCGCTTTGCCTATACAGCTGCCCCTTGAAGATGCAAAAATCTTTGGTTCCTTTGGTGATGTTCATGGCACATAACAGATCATGGATTGGTGCTCGCCAATTTGTGTACTTTTCTGTGACAACTCTCTCACTTTCCCTGTTGGGCATCTTGATTGACCTGTACTCCACCCATTGTCCCCCTTGCTCCACGACCACCTTTCCGCCCAAGGTTGCTAGCGCGTCTGCATGTTTATTTCCAGTTCTAGGGATATGGGAGAAGGTGACGCTATCGAATTCTTGCATTAAGTTCCATACTCTCTCTCTCTCTCTCTCTCTCTCTCTCTCTCTCTCTCTGCATATGGCCATCTGTCTTTCTTTGACACCATATTTTCCTTGCACTTGCTTGATTACTAAATTGGAGTCGCCTTTGACATACAAGTTGGTGGCGCCAATGTCCGGGGCCATTTGCAGCCGGAGGACTAGGGCTTCATACTCTGCCTCGTTGCTAGTGCAGGGGAAATTTAGCTTGAACATGAATGACAACTGCTTTCCCTGCTCATTTGTAAACCTGCTACGCATGCACTTGCCACATCAAGTCCTCCTGGTATGTCGTCCCTAACGACCTCGATCTATTTTCCGAGTTGTAAGCAGGTCAACCAGAACTTGACTTCTAATAGCGCTGGGGTGACGAGGGAGATGTCATATTCACTAACACACCCCAATCTACTTATTCTTCCCGTGCCTGTAGTCTTGTTGATGAGGTGTTTTAATCCTTCCTCTTTTGTCATGACTTCTACTTTGAAAGCCTAGAAGTAGTGTCTATACCGTAGTGCTACATATACCAACGCCAAGCAATGCTTTTAATCCTTCATTGTCTTGCTGACATATGCTATTGGTTTTTCCTGGCCGTCCTCTTCTTGTGCTACTAGGCCGCTTACAGCTTTGTGGCCCACAGCAATGTACACCTTCAAAGGGCTTCCTGTTTTGGGCGGTATCATGGGGTGTGTGGATGTTAGCAGTAGCACCACTTTGATTTTTCAATTGTTGTCTGATGGCAGGGTGCCCAAGGTAGCTTCCCTCTCTCTTTCAACAACGGGCGCAGAGGTCCTAACAACTCTCCTAGTGCCGGTATGAATATTATGTAACCCAACTTGCCCAGGAAGGCTTGTAGATCTTTTATATTCGCCGGTGCCCGCATTTCTTGTACATCCTTGATCTTGCTTTCGTCCGCTGTGATTCCCACTTTGTGCACCTTGAACCCCAAGAACTTCGCCGTAGATACCCCGAAAGCGCACTCCATCACATTCATTTTCAACCGGTACTTTTTGCACCTAGATAAGACAGCCCAGCCCACAAGTGACCCAAATGTTGTTTTGCTTGCTTCGATTCACGACTATTGTTGTTTTGCATGGATCACGTCATGGAATATTGTTGTCATTGCCCGCTGCCGCTGGTATGTTGCTCCCGCGTTCTTCAAACCAAAATTACAGAACAAAGGCTTAAAGCATAAACTGATTTTTATTTGTAAACTTGCTTTTTTATTCTTGTGTTTCTAGCCACCCGAACTCCCTCTTTTCTCTCGTTTCTTATCCTCTCTTGCTTAGTTCCTCTTTCACCTATTGGGCCTAGGCCTTGTTGTCCAGATCAGACAGGCCTATTGGCTATCCTGTTGACCTTCCTGGTCCTGTCACCATCGAACGTCCAACCATGGTCTGAATGCATCATATCCCTTAAGCTTGATTGGGTAACTCCTTTCTTGTCCCCTAATAGGCAGTAAGCACAAAGGGCCTATTATGGTGAAATAAAGGGAAATGGGTTCCCTAAGTCTCCTCTGGGCCTCATCTGTCAGAGGCAAGGGGAAAGCTGGAAATGGCTTGCAGACAAGTGTTGGACTCTACTGAGCTCTGAGGAGGGTGTCCCTGCATTGTTGGGTAGGGGAAAGGTTGGTGTCATGCCCTCTGTCCCTTAAGGTCTTGTCCGTGGCTCAAGGCACGTTGTCAAATGCCTGCGTCCTGCTTTAGTCAGGCACTGCTTGGTCTCCTCCCATTCTTCGCAGGCACGTCCCTTAAGGATCCTAGGAGAGGTTCTTTCTCTGGTGTTCCCTCTTCATGTGTCCCTGCGAAGCGGGTCCCCATTCGTGGCCCTGATCATATGGCTAGGAACCTTTTCCTCCACCTTAGAATGGCAAATAGGTCCAAACCAATAAGTAAATAAAGAAATAAAAAAATCATTCATTTTTTGAAAAGAATCATGTGACTACTACTCATTGCTGAGTTTAGTTGCTGTCTGGTGCAGATACAAAGCAGGTGGCATTAGACTAGACTCTGGTGACCTTGCATATTTGTCTTGTGAAGCCAGGAAGTTTTTCCGCTCCATTGAAAAGGAATTCCAATTGCCAGGTTTCGGGAAGATGAGTATCACTGCTAGTAATGACCTTAATGAGGAAACATTAGATGCTTTAAACAAACAGGTAATTTTCATTACAAACTGGAAAGCTTGGCATTATTTATATTGATTTTGACTATAAAAATAAATGGAAATATTAATAAAGACGTGTAGTTTCTCTCATCCTACTTTTTCAATTGGTTTGAAATTTCCCGGACAGGGTCACGAGGTTGATACCTATGGAATTGGGACATACCTGGTTACATGTTATGCTCAAGCTGCTTTAGGAGTTGTTTTCAAGCTGGTTGAGATAAATAATCAGCCTCGTATCAAACTTTCTGAAGATGTCTCAAAGGTTTGAAACACCATAAACAGAACATTTCAGTGGGATAATCTATTTGCATTTAATATCATTATCTCCTTCTGTTCCTTTCACTGTTTTAGGTCTCCATTCCATGTAAGAAGCAAATTTATAGATTGTATGGGAAAGAAGGTTATCCCCTTGTAGACATAATGACGGGGGAAAATGAACCACCTCCAAAGGTATTTTCTTTTTCTTCTTTTTAAATTCTTGTGCCTGGCAATATCTTTGTCATCTTTTTTTTTTCATTTTTTCTCGACGTTTGCATCGGCTAGCTCTACTGCTTATATAGTCACCACTAGCATGCTTGCTTTGGAATTGCAGCTGATGAGTTTTTAGGACAGGTCAGGCACCTTGGAGTAGTATTAGAATGTAAAGAAGAAAAAACACATTTGTGGGCTAAACCATGTAAGGTTTTATTTGTATAGATTGTAAGCATAAATATTTTTCCTTTAAAATTTTTTCTATCATAGGTAGGAGAAAGAATCTTGTGCCGTCATCCCTTTCAAGAATCCAAGAGAGCATATGTGGTGCCACAGCATGTTGAGGAGCTTTTAAAGTGTTACTGTGCTGGGAGTTCTGGTAAGAACTGATATATAATTGACAACCATGGTGATAAATAGCAGCTTATTAATAAATTTTGGCACTTTACCTACCTTGGTTTGCTTGAGGGAAGAGGAAACTTAAATAATTTTTAAGAGCATTCCATGATATATCAATAATATGAGGGAGAAATGCTCATTTTGGTGCTTGAAAAAAAATGTAAGTCTAAGTCACTTTAGTTCTTGAAATTTAAATCTTGACTTTTCAATTCTTAAAATTGTAAGTTGCAAATTAAATTAATCCATTAATTCATTGTCATTGTATTGTCGATTTTTACTAATTTTTCGAATTAAATGAGAATATGATTACAACAGAAGCAATGTGGCAACACTATGAGACTAAAAATATGGCTGACACTTGGAGCTACAAATTTTAATTGTTATTGCAGTTTCATTTGCCATCATAACTACTTTGACGACCTCATTAGCAGTTTCAAGTGATGCTACAACTCATCTACAGTCTCAATTGTTGTTATTGTCTCTTTTAATGTAATAAATTAACAAAAAAATGTGACAATTTAGTAATGATAATGAATTAAGTGACTAATTTGACCTACAACTTATAATTTCATAAATTAAAAAATCAAAATTTAAATTTCAAAGATCAAAGTGATTTGAGCTAATACTTTTAGGGATCAAAATAAACATTACCTCTCTAATATGATAGTATTAACCAGCTCTATTATATTATAATTTTTATAATTTTGTTGTAAGTTTCAAATCGGAAAAAATGATTGTTGCAACTGCTTCAAATAACCCCTACTCCATAAAGAGATCATATCGGTAAATGCTATGGCTAATAAATATGGATGGCAAAAAAAATACGCACATAAAAATAAGATAAAGAAATTTCATGTCCACAAAATAACCCATGTTTTCAAAGCAAAAATAAATCAACAACCCTATTGATAAATGTATTGACCATAATGAGTTACTGCAGGAAATGATTCCAAGTTGCACTTTATAGATATGAAGGACTTTCCTAACTTTTATCAGCACCTCATATATTCAGTAAAATCAACTTATGACTGCTCTTTTTTTTTTAATTTATTTGCTTTCATATTATGGTAATTTCTTGAAGGGAAAAAGAGAGAACCTTTACCGCCTCTAAAGGACATTAGAGAGCGATGCTTCCAGCAACTTGAGAAAATGCGACCTGATCACATGAGGAGATTGAATCCAACACCATACAAGGTCTCAAAGTTATGCCTTGCTTAAAATTATTCAATAATTTTCATTTTGAATTATTTTTAATTTTTTTTTTTACTTTGAGCAGGTTAGTGTAAGTGCAAAATTATACGACTTCATTCATTTCTTGTGGCTCAATGAGGCTCCTGTGGGGGAGTTGCAGTAATAAGGTGAATAAAGTGGCATACATATTAGTGATAGGTGCAAGGAAGATTCCAATAGAAATTTCTCATACAGTAGGCATATATACAGGTATTCAAAATGTTCACAAATTGTATGATTCTGTATATGTTGGAACCATTCTTTACATTTTTAAGCATTATGCGCAATACATTATTTTTTGGCCCATGGAAGAATTGCTTTTATTTAGAATACAGTTTTGAATGTATGTGTGATATGTGGAAGCAACAAATATGTAAAAACGTTAATGCTATTTCCAGAAAGTGGTTGTAGATGTTTCGCATAATGCTACTTTTATATCGCATACCTGCACATATGAACAATTTACACAATCCAGGGCAAAAATTACTGAAGCTTGAATATGGGATCATATCAATGCGTTGAGAACTTGGGTGTTAAATATCAGCTTGTTCAGCTTACATGATTTGCTTATAACTCAAGGATGATATAAAAATCAAGGTACAATAATACCATGACTGTGTCGATAACCCTCGTGTATTGCCATTACATGTGTACATTAAACTGTAACGACGAGGCCTAGCAGCTTCACCCACCCATAGGCACATTGGTCTCTGATCTTCTGTACTGTGGATGCTGCCAGATCAACTGTTGGCTTAATTTTTATTAACTCTCTCTCAACCGGCATCCTATATTTCGCCTCCATCTGCAAGAGTAAAAACATGTAGCAGAATTAGTTCATCATTACAATTTTAACTTTGAATCACTTATAATTAAATTCTTAAATAATTATCCTCAAATTATAATTTACTTCCTCCTGCATCATTTGAGTACCTTTTCTACACCGCTAACAGCATCCAGCACATGGCAAAAATATGAGAGCTGCTTGTACAAATCGGCTTCAGTGTACTGCAAAAGTAACCAAACATTGAGTTAGTTAATTGACAAAACCAGAACATTAAAACTTCATTATTATAGGTAATATGGAAAACACTTCATCATAAAAGAAGTTTACGAAGTTGAAACCTTTCTTTGGAGCCGCCCATTGCATCGAGGATAATTTGGACAAACAGTTCCTCTCTCGGAATCACCCACCAACCGAAGGTTGACACTTCGTGTTGTATGCTTACATGTTTCATCATCACACTGGAAGCAGATTAAGCCGAGAATGTGATATCTAATTTTCACAGGCTAATGATATTCATCATAATATATTTTAGAGAGGTGGATTACCATTAGTACACCTCTATAGTACATTAAAACAAACTTCTCTGCTTGCCTTTTGACCTGAAATGAAGTATAATGAACAATGAGTAGATGCACAGTAGCAATATTCTAGGCTAAATCAAATAAACAAGCAAGTTAATAAATATTAAACTATAATCTAGTTTGAAAAAATATCCATGATCAGAAAGCAGTGCATGAAAGTTCCTAGCTGAAATGCAGTTGAACAACACATTTTATTTAGAGGCATGAAATCTAAGACTAGTTAAACCTGATTGGCTATCATTGCAGGAGAAATTCTACCAACACCATCTTCTTCTGGGCATTTAGAACAGCACAGCTTACGCCAGAAATTGTAATTGGCTTCCTCCGTGCCTAAGCTGGTTGTCTTTTCACTTTCCAACAAACAAATAGATTTAAAAACAGGAGGGCAGTCAAAAGAACCAGAGCAGCTGGGGCATGACAACACCAATGGCTCACATCCCCGATACCTGCAGTTAATTTTATCATATTCAATGCATTAATTACGGATTTTCTTTCCAGATAAATCCATCACTGACATTCATGAATCGTGAAACAGAACATCAAAAAGAATCTAACAACATAAATAGACAAATTAGCTCAAATGTAAAACAAAATTGTATAATAACTTGTTCAAATCACCAAAAAGAATTACAAAACTTTTACATCAAATACACGGCCTAATGCTCATATATAACATCTTCAATGTTGTTTATACCGTGGTTGCTAATACGCACATTTAATAGATCATGGTTATTAATGGGAAAGAGATTTTACGATTAAGATGCTGTACCTCTCTTCATCATCACCAGCAAACAAAAGTGAGCTTGTAGGATCACTACTTGAATCTTCACTTGATTTATGTTGAAACTGTAAACCAATATAGTTCTCCAATTTAGAATTACAATTGGTATATAAATAAATAAATAAATAAAAACAAATCATTTTCATCTAAATGAAGAGACAAACAAGGAAATATGTTTTACCTTTGACGAGTCAAGCCCTAAACAATCAGCCAATCTCTCTGGGCTTGTGCCCTGAATTGATGCACAAAGCCGTGATACCACCGGATGAATCTGCAAGAGAAAAGGAAATGGGCACAATACTGGGTATTAGGTGATCATTGTTATTTATATAATTAACTACTGAAGGCTAAGGTACCTGTTGTGACAAATAGTACTCAATGTCTATAAGCCATTTCCCTTGCTCTTGTTTCAGTTCGTCAGGATGTCTTGCACGCTGAGCAATGCCCGTTGCACTACCTGAACTACAGCCCTGCTCAAATTAGAACATATGAAAAAGCAAATCAGCCAGACTGCATGTGACCAACATTAAATACCAAATTTCAAACAGAACATGTACACTATAAGGCTTAGATTGAGTGCAATAAATGACAAACCTCCTCATGGCAAATTATATAGGGGATTGTATCACCAACGGAGCAACCAGAAGTGTAACCTTGTTGCTTCAATCTTTGTGCCACCTATATATTGATCAAGGACGGCTTCCTCAGGATTGATTAGAAAACAGCAAAGAAAACATAAATCAGACTGTTTCAAGTAACAATAAAATGAAAATACTTTGAACTCACAAGAACATGAGGCTGATTTTTGGCATCAGGATAAGCTTCAGGAGGTTTAGTCAATGTCTTATTGATGACATATTTCTCTAGCGGTACTTGTCCACTCCTCATCTCTTCTTGCATCTGTACAGACATTGGTATTCAAATTCAATAGTTTGCAGGAAAAATAAATCTCACTCCAATTTTAATACACAATCTTCAATAAATTTATTGTCTACCCCAATGATTAATAACCACACCATTTTTTTTTTTATTATTTCTAAGACTATCCCCTCTCCCTAAAAGTGAGACTAATCTCCCGGGATAGGGTCAGGTGTCTAAGTGAGGACTCCTCCCAGCAGTATTTTTTCTGTACACATGAATTTCAGGATTGAACCCAAGACCACATACTCAAGGGATCAGAGCTTCTTCCACTTAGACCAGCACCTTGATGGCTATAATTACACCATTTATAAAACCAAAAAGGGAAAGAAAGCAACCCCTCATCATCCACTAATCCAATCAAATTTGGATAAACACCAAGGGATTCTGATTTTTTTTTTTGGAAAAAAAACACCTAGCTTCTGGGATCAGACCAGCCCGCAATAACTGTAGTGAGCCCAAAGCTCCAAGAAGCATCTTCGTTTTAAATTCTCTAATTGCATTGTATGTTATTATATTCAAATTTCTAATGATGCAAGACATCACATTACCTTCATGAGGGAACTGTGAATTGATTCAACAACATCTTCACATGACCTGTGAACGGGAGAACCATAGTATTAACAGTTACTAGATAAATGAACAAAGCTAGCATCCAAATATTCAGATTGAACAAAAATAATATAAGTGGGAGCAAACAGGCAGAACAAATCATACCCTCCTGACAAAATTTGAGTCAAGCAAAAATCTCCTAACTCTTTAGCTAATGAGCTCCAGTCACGGCGGACAATATCAAGACCTTTACGTTCAATAACCTGCACCATAGATTAATCCCACTGGCATTTTCGTCCTAGTATGTTAGGTAACGTAAAAGATTAATATGAATATACCTCATATGGGGTGCCATCTTTGACCTGCACCTTTACAGCTGCATATTTCTTTTTCTTAAGAAGCAGCATCCTCTTGTACAATCCATCAAGATCAATTTCCAAGCACCTATATTTTTTATTGACCTATTGACAAATTAAATGAGAAAATACAGGACATAAGAAAATGAGATGAAAAAAAATAAAACTTGAGGGAAACCACCAACTATCCATGAAACATGTAAAATTATCAATCTGCTGCCAACAGTGCAAATCAACATGGTAAGACCTAGTCACAGCAGATCCCAACTTTAAATCACCCAAGTGATCTCACTAATCACAGGAACCAGAAAGTGCAAACATCTGAAACTTTAAATTGCACATTTGGCTTTTCAATTTTAGGAAAAAGAATTGGCAAATATATTTTAAAGGACTAAAAGCAGGTTCTGGCTCTGGCATAGCACAAAATTAGAGCAGAGGAAAGGTGATGTGAACCTCAATCCCTTTAGTTCATTAATATAGGTACAAAGGAGCTCCACAATCACACAACTAATTCTCAAATCTAACCTCTTGAATAACTTTCCCAGCCATTGTTTTTGCTTTGGCAATATCATCTAGTCCACTGTAAATCATTATTGAATCGGTATCACCGTAGATCACCTATAAAGTAGAAGAGAATACATCAATTAAGAGCTAATATTCCCAACTAGTTAATTCAGGTAATTCATACATGAAAACTCTACATTACTTCAAGAAGCAGTGCAGTAGATAGAAATAACCTCTAAGTTCAAGTTATTCTGAACAAGATCAACAGTACTCTGCAGTATCTCCCTTCCCTGTACAACCATTAGCATTTAGATGAAAACGCATTAGCTTTGACATATATTTGAGAGTATGGGAACCACTGGTAATGCAAAAGTAAGACAACATATCTTCTTACTTGTAGGGTTATAAGTTCGGCAAGTGGCTTTGCATAAAATCTTGAATTGGAAAATCCAAGGCACCCATACATACTGCACCATACACCATAAATGAAATACAAATGTCGGGCACTTGAAACAAGAAGCATGAAGAAACAAACCTGTTTGCAGTAAGCTTCAATGCTTGCTGCTGTATGTCCAGTTGCTGAACTTTAAGACCAGATGCATTCTTCATCCATGACTTCACCATTCTCCTCCTTTGAACCAGATTTTTCAGCAACTAGCACCACATACAAATTCAATAATATATATGTATACATCTAATCTCTCTAGAAGGAAGGGGGATAGGCCTTGTAACAGGTGATTAAGATATCTTCAATTTTAATGCTTTCATACGCAACTTTGAAATGTGAATCCAAGCTAATAAATACATAAGGACCAGATAGTCTGCCATTCTTAGAGAAGACACAAAAAACTATATATCCAGCCTTTATGTACAATCATTATTTTTATTGGTTTTGCTTAGGACCCAAAATCATGAACTTGGTAAAATTTCTAAAAAATAAAGCTGCGTTGTCGCATTGTTACCTCCGGCAAGACTCCAGTTGTTTTATTAGATGGTAAACGAGAAAAAGGTCCGTCTGAAGATCTTTCAACAGTTGTAAAGCAGATATTATATTCCTGTAATTCAGCTCAGTAAGTGGAACAGGTAGTAGAAACTATCATAGATTACAACTAGAGAAAAACTGACAAATAAACAGACAAAATTCCAAGGCGAATTAAAGTGATACCAAAACTAAGCATATTTAGGAGGAGGATATTATAAACCTGAATGATAGAAGGATAAAGACTATTGAAGTCCAGAAGCAATATATATTTGTCGTACAGACCCTTCTTCGGCTCTAAAACCAGTCCCCCAGCATATGAAGGACCCTTTTTGCTTTTCTTATTACTGTCAGGAGCATCATTATCATATTTTGTGTCATCAACATCTGCTTCATCAAAGTTGGTATCCTCGACACCATTAGTTGTTTTGCGTTTCTTCAATTTTGTTTCTTTTGCATGGTTCGGAATCTTGTCTGGGACAATATATTTCTTAGCATGGAAAGCATGCAACAAAAGATACTCCACTCTCTGTGCCCGAGCACCCTGAAATAACAAACTTGAGATGTGGGCCTATCTGCCTGCTAGATCAAATTAAGAAAGTAAACAATATGCTAAGAGGACTCACCTGAAGAGTTTTCCCCCACAGATTACCACTTATATTAGTCAGCTGACGAGTGAGTGGAAGAACACTCAAATGAAACATGAGTTCCATGGACAACCATGCATCCGTTTCACCATATTCAACCTGAAGAAGTCAAGAATAACATGACAACCCACATACAAGCAAATGCACTAACGACCATGTTTAATCAAATTCCAAATGACAAAACTTGTTCAACCAACACTTAGCCCACAAGCATTATCAAGTTCAAGCCACTGCTAATATCAACAATACAAAGTAATTGGAAACAAAATACTAATGTCAACAACCATAAATTTCATTTTCAACAAAGACACAGGAGCAACTTATTACAGAACATATCTAGATTCTTCATTTCCCGAATGGATTCTCGTTTGTTCAAAAAAAGGTGTCCATCCAAAATCAGAATTGAAACATTTTTCAAAACAATGAAACCTCTACCATTTGAGGGGGAAAAAAAATCCATTGTCAACCTACTTGATGAGCACTGCAAAGTTCAAATAGTTTTTTATAAGACTCAACATAAGAAAAATATATTAAAAAATATAAAACAAAATTAGCCTCCACGGTCTTTGATTGCATGTATGAAGGGAAAAAGTAGAGTCCTGATTTTATACTGAAATACCAAAACGAGAAAACTGTTTGAGTAAACACTGCCACCTACAAGCTCAATTAGGGATTCAGTTGATTGGAACTTCTTTGGAACATCATGCGGAGCAACTTCCTTCCGAACCTTGTTCAGCTGTGTTATTGCAAGTTCAGTTAACGAATAACTGACCTGGAAGAACCAATATAGGAAAGTTACTAAGAAAGAAACAAAAACCAGAATTCCAGCTAGGGATGATTTCTCAACAAATATTTTACCTCTTTTAGTAGGTCACGGGCACTCAAGTATGTATCACAAAGAAGCCGGCCAGCTAGGCAAGACATAATAACAGGACGTGCTCCAAAACCAAAAGTATTGCTTCCTCTATCAAGCTTAGGCAATGCAGAACGCTTGAGGCGGCCTAGTTTAGACCACATGTTGCTTGGTACTTTGCATGCCTGCATTTTTCATTGGAAGTGTATTTCAGGGGTATAGAGCATAAAGGATTTTTAAGGAAAAAATATAAAGAATTTATGATGAGTCATTTGAGGACAACAACGGCCACCTTCCACATAAGATGAAAACAACAGCAGGAAGTTGTGTTTGGAATTTCAGGATAAAGTTTGAAGTTGTTAGAGAGTTAGGTTTTATAAAATCAAACAAATTGAAGAACAAGTGGCTGGAAATATATGGGCTTTCTTGAAGCTTATTCAAGAAACATGTACTGATGCATCAGCTAGTGTCCATTCAACAATTAGACACCAGTTACAAGCCCCACAGACATGACCTAAAAAAATGACCACAAATTGAAAAGGCTTGGGAAAAGATGTGGATTCTTTTGAAAATAAAAATTCATACCTCCATACAGATTATTTTATTCTATCTGATATTTTCTATGCTGCATTTTCAACTAGCCATTCTCTCAACATATCCTTCCACAGTTGCATACAATTTTCTACCGTAAAGAGTATCTTTACATGATTGATGTAATTGTCAAAACCATCTTAACTAATTATTTCTTATCCAGATATTATCCAATGGACAACAAAGGACCTTAAAAAAGGCTATGAACTGACAAACCAAAATTAAATTAAAATTACAAATTCAATTCAAAGTGAGTCATATAGTTGATAAGAAATTGTTTCTGACAAACCAAAATCCTACCTGGGATCTATGGAGAAGAACTTCCAAGTCAAATCCAGAAATATTATGTCCAACAAGAACATCACTATCCAACTTGTGTAATTCTGTCATCAGGCGGTTTAACAAAGCTCTTTCACTGAAAAAGTTCATAAATAGGTCAACCTTAAAACCAAGCATGTAATTTTCAGGAAAAGTTTTACATTTTCCAGAGAAAATAATATGGGGAGTCAAAGGATAACAAGTGGTCATGCATATAATTATAACACTCAAACTAGCAACCAATCTGTTAAAGTTTCCACCTGCTTTCAGCACAAAGAACATTTGACCCAGCTTTTAAGTTTCTGTCCGCAACCTCCTTACTGAATCCCAGTGGAAATATATTCCCATCAAGTTTACGAATAACAGTAAAATGAGTCAGCATTCCAGGTCTCCTCCACTCTGAAGTCAACATAGGAGTGTCAATCTAAACAGCGAAACAGAAAAGGTTATTGCTGGCCATTGATAATTTTGTCAGCCATATTCAGTCTCAACAAGCATATTGACAGAAAATCAGGCACTGCTGAAAATGGATATACATTCAAAAGTATTCCTATCTATGCTAATGTTTATATGTAGTATCGGAAATGTACTTGATCTCATAACAAAAGATAAGCTAGAAACACTATTTGTAACAATATAAAAGTAATGGTAATAAATCCCAAAACACTAAGAAAAAGGCACTCTAGAATACCTTAACCATATTGCAGCAGATTATGGATGCAGATACAATCTCATTTACGTTCTGTTTTTGATTTATGGTTGTTTTCAAATTTATCGCTGTGACAACCACAGGAGGAATCTCAAAACTGATTTTTGATGAAGTTGAAATCCTTATGTCTTTAGGAGAGTCAACGGTCACTTCAAATTTGCACCAACTGACCTGTAAGCAGAAACAAGCTGCTAAGATTAGAAAAAAAAGGTGTCATGTATAAAGAATTAAAGACAGTATCAAATACATTACTTCTGGTAGACACCGAACTTAGATATCTCACCTTCTGAGAAGTTGAGCAGGTAGAAAAGTTTGAAACCTGTAACCATGAAGGTCCCTTTATCTTTCTTTTGATCAGAAAAAGCTCCAGCGCACTGCAGATGATGAAACAGTCAGTTCAACTGCCTTTCATTAACTTGAGTAAGGGATATTAGTGCCAACAACTCTAAAGCATGATACAGGCATAATTTATAAGGCCTGCTATTCTCTGGGAAACTAGCCTATTCAAAATACAGACTTCAGTCAACAAAGTTCTAAGTTTATAGGCCCCTGTAACAGTCTGCTTCAATGATCTGAAAAGTATTTGAAATGCATATTTAATGAGAAAAATCAATTTATATTCACAAAAATAAATCTCTATGGTTCTACCAGATTAACTCCCCAAGTATTCTCTGATGCAGACGAAAGGTTTAAATGGCTAGAGTGTACTGAAGCAAAATGCATATAATTAAGCCCTCTTCTGCAACAGAAAAAAAGTTCAAGTATGTATGAAGCTATATCATAATAATTACTTCTGAAAATAGTTTGGGTTGACATGTATCACAGAGACTGGTTCAATAATCCTTTAAGCTGCATGTTCCCATTATATCCAAAGCATTACACATAATAGTCACTGAACAAAAATAATACCTGCAATGAGTTCCTAAAAGAGCACAGAAACTTTCTCCTTTGAGGTCTACAGGAAGTGCTGGTTCCTGCACAAATAACCAGAAGAAATAATTCAAAATATTTAAAATTATTATAAGAACTGCACAAATTACACATGCTGGATCCTGCACATAATAAAATCATGCTCAATCTTCAGAGGATAATTTATAACTGAAGAGGGAGCAAGTTTGGAGTTTACAACAATCTTTGGATTCAACATGAGGGAGTGTCATCTTTTTGCTTCAGTATTGGTGGGTTTAATAGTGTACCTTGAAAGGATAGTTGATTTTCACCACATAATTTTCACCAGTAGGAATTTCAGATCGTTCAAATGCATACTTCCTCTGCAAAAATGAGCAGGATATCATAAGGAAACCAGCAACAAAGTTAGACGGAACAAAAGCATCGCGCAACTCATTCATGCACTTCAAGAAGTCAGAATTATTTATACAGTATACCTTGACAGGTGCCATGCTAAAGGTTGAAACATTGAGATCCAACATATGTTGTGCTATCTCCTTCTTTAAACCAGATACTGCATCCTGAAATTTTAAAGAAAAATACAACAGAGAATGCATCAACACTGGACTGACAGAAAAAATTGGGAACAAAGGTCGAGTCGAGCTAAACAAGAAAAAGAACAAAAGTTATATAAATTTATGCCAGATGCCAACAAAGGAATAAAACTTACTTGCAGCTTTTTATGGAGATCTGCTGGGGCATCATTCTCAAGCTTCATCATCTCATCAGTGAATTTTGCAGCATGACTTGGAATGGCATAGACACATCTCTGCATGTTCTTCACAACAACACAACAACTCTGGTACAAATTTCCTGCCTTGACCTATTTCTCTCAATTAAAATAGTAACAGTCAATGCCATTTCCCCGTCCAGCTTACACACTCATTTAACAGTATTGAGTACTTGTTACATACAAGCCACCTTTCCATTGCTCAAGTTCAAAAAACAACACCCCCCCAAACCCCTAGAATGAACCCTTGCCATAGAACACTGCGGCAAACGGAAACATATGCAGCACCATGAATTGCAAAACAAAAAAAAAAAAAAAACAAAAAAGTGAAACTAGAAGAGTTTAATATGGATAGACTCTGGGTGTAAAAATGTAACTAATGCTAATGTCGATCATAAGATTGGATGGAAGGAGACTGAACAACCAACATCAAAATTCAAAGAAGCCATAAAATTACCTTCCCAAACAAGTAAAGGGTTCCCCTGTTGGCTCCATAAAACTCCTCATGGGCATCGAGTATGTAGAAAGGTAGTGATCCATCTGCCCCCAGATTGAACTCAGATTGATCTTCCTTATGAGAAGCATCCCTTGACGCTTTTGAATCAGCAACATTCATTTCCCCTCCCCCATTCCTCGCTGCTTGCCAGCCCGCAGTTGCACTCAACGCCGGGTCCAGCTCCTCCTTAACCTTTGCATTCAAAGTAAACACCTCTTTTTTGGAAACAGAGGGTTTTGCCTCTATTTCAGCTTCCTTCACCACTTTTTCCTCAACCAAATCTCCATTACCTGGCACTTGCTCAATTGATGCGTGACCATTTTCAGAACCCGGAAGCTTTCCATTATCTGAACCTTCAATAGAAGACACGTTTTCTCTTATTGCTTCGCATTTCTGTTCTGAACCCAAATCGCTGATCACGTCATTTCCTACAACCCTAATCGACTTAACATCACAATTTGCAGCAGTGCTGGACATCGAAGAACCTATCATCAAATCAGGAGCACCGTCAATCGACGAATTGTTACTGAAAATATTGTTAACCCGATGAGCATCGTTGGCCCCATTTGCCGAATTTGATTTCGAATTGGTATTCGCTTTCGGTTGACCCCTTCTGCGCCTCTCCCTATCGGTCTCATCGGGCGCAAACTCCGCGAGAACGTCGTCGACGATGCTGTCGGGGGCCTTGTCGTCCTTGTTCTTCTTGAAAATCGACGAGGTGAACATCGACGACAGCCTCTGGGCGCCGATCATGTTGGCGGCGGCCATCAGCGAAGCCGACTGCCGCTTCGGCTGGAAATCCTTCTTCTCGACCTTCTTGCGCTTGGGCCTGCCGTCGGGTTCGCCGCCGTCGGATTCGTCGGAGGAGAGGGAGAAGCCGGCCTTGGACCAGTCCTCCTCCTCGCCCACGTCGCCGTAACCAAGGCCGTCGTCATCGACGATAAAGTTCCGCGCCTCCTCGCGGCGCTTGGCGACGAGGGCGTTGTACTCGTCCTCCTCAATGGTGTCGTAGATAGGGTTTTCGAGCCTGATCTGGGGGGCGGCGCCGTCGGATCTGCGGCTGCCCTGTATGCGGGCTTTGAGACGCTCGAGGGCCTCGCTGCGGGCGGCGGAACCCGCGCCTCTGGACCTTCGCCTCCCACTCGAGGTGGTACCAGCAGCATCTTCATCTGCCATCTTTCTTTCTCTCTCTGTGACTCTTTGATTTCAGTGAGTGATGTGAAAGTGTGAATCTGTGAGAGAGAAACGAAAGAGTGGTTGGATCTAGGGATTTTTAAAGAAAAAACGCGGGAAATTGTTTTAGGTTTGGCGCGCTTAAGAGGCCACATAAGGTCGCGTTTGGCATCAAGATTAAAATGGATCAGCCGATTTTTTGCTTTTTTTTTTTTTTTTTGTCATTCTCTTTTTGTTTATTTTTGTCTACACTGATCAGATAAATATAAAAAATAATCAAACTATTGATTCCTGATATTTAGTGAATTTTCATGGAACATATGTATTGCTAGAAAAATAATTTTTTTCGCTATAGTTGAGCTAAAATATATATTAATTGAATATAAGAATGATAAAATTGTAAAGATGTCATATTGTTTGTGAAAAATATTCAATTTATAATAAGTATTAAAATAAAGATACATATACACAAAAATAATTTTAAAATTTTTTGTGTTGAATTAAAATTACTTTTAAATATATGTTAATGCAAATTTGCACGTTAGCCAATTTTTTAAATCAGCCCGTATGGTGAGTCTATTATCTATGATCAAATTTGAATGTTTTTGACAAAAACATAAAACGAAGACTGGCTTGAGTGATTGTTGGGCTGAGAACTTTGACCAAAAGATTTAAAGAGCCAACGGAACCCAATTTGACCAATCAAATTAAAAGGAAAAAAGAGTTGATAAAAAAAGTAATGCTATTTGTAAATTCTTTTTTGCGGAGAGCTAATATTCACAAATACAAATATTGACATCGGATCCATCATGGAGAGAGATGGGGGTAATGTCATGCTTTTTATGAGCCTAGGTATTTGGTATCCAACAAAAATATATGTAAATAACATTACAATTTATGAAAGAGAAAAAAAAAATGTGAGCACCATGTTGTGTTGCGAGAGAAGTGATAAAATATTTATACATTTTGAGTGGTTTAAATAACATTACTTATTTATTAATGCTACACTCTATGATGTTTTGTTTTGGTTAATATGTTTGTGGGCACCAATATAGGTGGTGTACTTGTTTTTTTTTTATTTTTTATTTGTCATAAGATATCTATCATTGATATTTTTTTAAGACTTTGAGATCACCGAAGTGGATATGTTTCTCCTAACAAAGTCTTCTTCATGCACATCCTATCCAAGTCTTCTTCATGCACATCATTAGAAATCCAATCCATAACCAAATATTTAAAGAATTCAACTATCTACTAAATGTGTTAGGCTTTATTGGTATTATGAGTCATGTCCTAGGTAAGTGAGTCGCACTCTTGGGAAATGACCAAAATTCAAATACAAAGAAATTGAAGAACATCTTAATTACAGAACAATGATAATTTAAAGTAAGAGATTTTATCATTAGATCAATAAAGTGAGATAAGTTTTACATTTTATTTTATTGATCCTGGTTAATGTTAATGTGTTAGTGAGTGATGATGAAAAAATAAGAGGTAGAGACTAATTTGGTCCATGTTGTATTTGGGACCAACTTGGTCCAAGACCAAAACTTTTTTAAGTTTAAAAAATAGAATGGCTACTTAGCAAAGGCAATGTTACTATTTTATTTTTCATTGTTAGAGAATTAATTGAAATTAATCTAGTTCCAAAATATAAATTATTTTAGTTTCAAAACCCTTTTCCTTCTACTCATTCACCTTCTTTCTCTCCTCTTACTCCTCTCCTCCCTCACAGACAACACATTCCTCGGTTTTTTTACATATATATTGCCTCTTATTCTTTTATTTGCCAAAATGTGGAGATGGTAGAGAAATTATGGATGTATGGGAATCCGGGGCTGAAATCGGCTGTACCTGGGCCGATTTCAGCCCCTTTTTTTAAAAAAAATTGGGCTAAAATCGGCTGCCCCTAGGCCAATTTCAGGCCCGATTTTTTTTTTTAAAATGGGGCTGAAATCGGTTGCACTTGGGCTGATTTCAGCCCCGTTTTTTTTTTTTTTAAATGGGGCTGAAATCGGCTGCCCCTGGGCCGATTTCAGCCCCGGGTTTTTTTTTTCCGTTCTGAAATCAGCCAAACGTGGTCCGATTTCATGCACCTCGCCCATACATCCGTAATTTTTTTATTTCGTCCATATTTTCGGATTTGCCCCCATTGAAAACCATATATACGTAATTACCCCACATTCCTCCTCCTTCCTCCACCCTCATCTTACCGCTACCTCCCACCATTGCTCCTATCTTCCTTGTGCAACGGCAGTGTACTCCTCTACCCTCGTCCTTCTCCTTTCTCTACCCCTCAAGCCCTAATCACACAACCACCTCTCATCACCACTCCTTCATAGCAAACATCCTTCCCTTGCCCCAAATCTTGCGACATCCAATCATCGCGGAGCTAGACGATTTGGGTGAGCTAGGCATGTGTTATGGACTGGGCCCCGATGGCCCAGTCCACGGAAGGATCACGCCTGACTCGCTTAACCCACTTATTATGAACTGGACCTCGAAAGCCCATTTTACGGATAGACCCTGCCCAGTCCACACAGCTCGCCCATCCGCAACGTAATCAGCTACACTCACATCCCCTAATTGACGCCCCACAGACGTCACGACGTGAATCACGAAACCTGAACAAGTAAAGTGTCCGCGGAATAATGGCGCGGAACTGAGGCAATCACATAATCCTCAAGGTACATAAGCAGAGCCAGTCACCCAGGTAAGGCCTGAGACCTTAATACACATCTCAAACGTCTACTGACTTTGGCATCGGAGTCTTTGCAGGTACCCACCCAGCCGACTCATCCACGGAGCTCCAGGGACCGAAGAGTACCCATCCGGTACAGCATGCAATGTAAACGACAGTGACAATGAAGAAGGAAGAAATTGAGCTCATCAACCTAACATTTTTATAACTGAACATTTTTCAGCTTTGTCCTACAACCCCAACAACCTCCCCGGGTTCCCCACTAGATTTGCATAACCCACACCCATATCCATGTAACTCGCGTTAGACCCACTAATTTCACGTCCAAGCATTCCAGGCTGCTACCATTGGTGTTATTTTTCTTTATGTTCTTGTTTTTTGTTTCAGTAAAAGTTGAAGCTTTTTCAGTGAATTGTACAAATTATACTGTAAATATTGATATTGTAAATTAGTTTTGTTGATGAGAGTTTTGATATTGTGTACCTGATTGTTGAAGGTACTTAAAATATATATATATATGATCGTTTTTGTCTTTGAATTTATGGGGTGTGGTTTCTTTTTAATGCTGATGGTTGATGAATTTTTCTAAATTTTGAGTTATGTATTTATGACGTTGATGGTGGAGATTGATGAAATTTCTGGGTTGTTGTAAAGGATGGGTAGGAAATAGTAACGGTTTTAACAAAGACAATGGAGCAGGACTGACAATGAGGAGGCGCTGGAGCTGGTTGAAGACTAAAAATATTGTGACGGTGGTGGAAAATGTTAGTAAAATAAAGCCTATAATTAATGTCAATAGTAATGCTTATAAATTAAATTAATCACAATAATATTTCATCTTTACCCATTAAAGAGTTAAAAAATTTATTCAATAATTAAAATACAATTTTACAATTTTAAATGTAATTTTTTTCAGAATCAAATAGTTATTTTATACATTTTTAATGTGAACCTTTGATTTCAAATTTAACGAAGGACTCACCTACAAAAACCAAGTTGCTCCATCCATGACTCAACTTAGACCAATGAAGTCGCAGCCAAAATATGGACTAACTCTGTGACAAAGTCAAATATGATAATGAGTCATCTCATGGGTAATTTTTACGCGATAAGATAATCAATGATTTCATACCATCAATTTAAGATGTGAGATTCATACATGACATAAATAATAAAAATATTAATGATTAAACATCACAGATAATCTTATCAAATAAAAGTCACACATAAGATTATTTGACACCACCGTCATATTGTTGTGCATTCGTCAAAAACAAAAAACTATAATCTACGGCTAGAACAAATAAAAAGTTAGACTCTCGTTAGTCTTAAATTTCTATATATTTTTTCCGCTTTAATTAAATTGTCCACACTTTCAGTCTTAGCACATAATTAAGCAACAGTAAATATTATTGGCATTAATATAAAATTATTCAAATGGACGAAATAATGTTTATTGATGTAGTATCTAATATTATAATATTCTCTGACATTATCAAAACAAAATATATTACATTGAAATATGAATTTAACATATATTTAATATAAATATAAAAAAAAATTTGAAAAAATGGAGAACAATTAATTTGAAATGGATGGAACACAATCACACGATTTTCACCCCTTCAAAGGAAACAGTGTAGAAAGGATTCAGTTCCATACCGGCGGTTAACCAGTGTAAAAGAATCAGTCACACCATGCATCCCTCCGAGAAAAGAGCCGAGTTACTGCAGCAGTTACGAGTTACCAGTTGGACACGGGAGGCAGACAACGGCAGTGAAAAGAGACAGAGACTGAGCAGAGTCGCTGCCGCAATTCATTGCATCATCTCTCCCCCATCGCGTGCGTGTCCCCACCACATGCCAGCTGCCCACTCCCTCTCCCTACTTCATCCCTCACACTCCCCACATTCCCATGTATACACCAACAATGGCAGATCACGAGACAATGGACGACCAGCTCTCCAACCAAACCTCCATCTTCGGCCTCCGCCTCTGGGTCGTCCTCGGCGTCGCCGTCGGCGCCTCCATCGTCCTCCTCCTCTTCCTCATCTCCATCTGCCTCGCCTCCAAACGCTCTAACAAAAACCACAATCCCTCTTCTCACAACAAACCCTCAATCCCTGACATCTCCAGAGAGATCCAAGAAATAAGAGTAGTCGACCCCAACTCCCACTCCCATTCCCAGCCCGACCCGTTCCCCGACCCGGAATCCCAACCCGGAATCGAGCGCCAGTCCCTGCTCCCTCCCCATCCGGACGAAGACAGCAACACCACCAACCCCTCCATCGTGTTCAACAGAATCCAGTTCGAGATTGGCAAGAACCACAGGATTTCGTACCCTGAACGCGCGTTTCTTAGGTCATGCTCCCACGAAGGAGGGAACGGGGAGGGTCCCACCGTGATCCCCGAGGTCTCTCACTTGGGCTGGGGACACTGGTACACTCTCAGGGAGCTCGAGGACTCCACCGAAGGGTTCGCGCCAGAGAAAGTGATCGGCGAAGGCGGATACGGAATCGTTTACCATGGCGTGTTGAAGGACAACACTAATGTTGCCATCAAGAATTTGCTCAACAACAGGTCAATTTTTCATTTTTGCTTATTTAGTTATGTATCCATGATTGATTAATAGCATGTTTGGTTTTCAGGCGACAACACTCATAGGGTGGCTCCAGAAATTGATGTTAATATTGTTGTGTGAATGATTATGAATTGTTAATTGGTAGGGGGCAAGCTGAGAAGGAGTTTAAGGTTGAAGTGGAAGCTATAGGAAGAGTTCGGCACAAGAATTTAGTGAGGTTGCTCGGTTATTGTGCTGAAGGAGCTCACAGGTATTAATTATATTACGTTTATTTCTTCATATTCAAATAGTACATGCTTGACTGTATAAACTAGTACGTTTTTTTTTTTTTTCCCTTCTTCCTGCTACAGAATGCTTGTGTATGAGTACGTTGACAATGGGAACTTAGAACAGTGGCTGCATGGTGATGTTGGACCTTGCAGTCCTCTAACATGGGAAATTCGAATGAACATTATCCTGGGAACTGCTAAAGGGTAAAACAACAAAATTGAACTTACTTTTCTGGCTCTGCCTTTACTTTTTCTTGCTTTTTCAAATTTACTGCATCCCAACCCATTGGAAAATAATATTTTTTTTTTACCTGTCATAACTATTATTTTTCACCAGGTTAACTTACCTTCATGAGGGGCTGGAACCGAAAGTTGTTCACCGCGATATTAAATCAAGCAATATTTTGCTTGATAAGCAGTGGAATTCAAAGGTTTCGGACTTTGGCCTTGCCAAACTCCTTGGCTCTGATAGCAGCTACATCACAACCCGCGTCATGGGTACATTCGGGTTTGTACACTCTCCCTTGTTCTGTTTGGGAACTAGAAGTAGTCTTATACATGATCATGAGTTGCCTACAATTGCCTCTCATTCTCCTTTTGGCAGATATGTAGCTCCTGAATATGCAAGCACTGGCATGTTGAATGAACGAAGCGATGTGTACAGTTTTGGAGTTCTTATCATGGAAGTAATTACGGGCAGGAACCCAGTTGATTACAGTCGCCCTGCAGAAGAGGTTTGATCTATTTCGCCTTTGTGAACCTTGCTCCCCGATGTTGCCTTTTTCACTTGTAACTGAAAACTCGAGATGTTCAGGTGAATTTAGTTGACTGGCTCAAGAAGATGGTCAGTAACAGAAATCCAGAAGGAGTGTTGGATCCCAAGCTCCCTGAAAAACCTATTTTGAGAGCACTGAAGCGAGTCCTTCTTGTAGCCTTGCGCTGCACGGATCCTAATGCACAAAAGCGGCCTAAAATAGGGCATGTAATATACATGCTTGAGGCGGAAGATTCCCCTTACAAAGAGGTAACAATCACTTATGCTAAAGTTAATGAATAAGTGTTGCGTGTGGTTTGCCCTTTCATCCACTGATAGGATCAGTTAAGATGCGAAACTTACACGGAACCATATTTTGAATTTCAATAAAGAATAGACAAAAAGTGATTCCTTGATGAATTAAACTGAATGACCAATTTATGGAACTTCCATTTCACTGCCTAATATATGGAGTCTTGGTATCGATTTTTGGTTTCTAATTTCGTAATGCAATTTAAGTTGGCAGTGTGTATTATAGTTTGTGTGAATCCTTGTTATGAATGCGTATTCAGAGCAAGATGTCATTTGACTAGATTTTTAACAACTATAAAAAGATTCTGACATTGATTTCTGCTATCTTAACCCATGTGATTCTCCACCTTAACCATTAGTCTTGGTTGATCTAGTTTATTGAACTAATATTCTTCTAATCTAATCTAATCATGTTTTCATCATGCATTCTAAGTGGATCGCACCAAAGTTTAATTAATGAAACCGCATGATAAATAAAGTACCATTCCAAATGTGGTTCAGAAGCACTATTTTGCATCCCTGATATTTGGTGATCTTAGCATGTAGCTGTTTCATTTTTACTGATTAAGTGTAATCTGGTTTCAGGACCGAAGAGCTAGAAGGGATGCAGAACATTCACATTCACCTAACAATAGAGTAGAGGATGGAATAAAAGAAGAGGAGACAATATCAGCTGGAAACAAGATGTGTGGCAAGGAGACAAGATCAAACCATCAACTAGAAAAGCAATAAATTTTTGCATAGCTGTCTCTTGTAATGACCAGATAGATTGTGGTCCCTCCTTTCGCCTTTACACCCTGTCAATGCTAATGAGTAATGCCAAAACAAATTTGCTCCCATTAGGCCTTGACATACATACTATGCGCTTGATTTCTTGCAGCTTCTATATACTTCAGCCTATACTCACATAAACCCCAAACAAGATTACTTTGCTTTGGCTTTGTTCCATGCATTTTTTAGGGATGATTGTAGCTTGAGGTTTGCTATGTAAAAATTAGCCATATTGTTCGAATCATCCGATAAAAAGAATGTTAAGCCATATTGATCTACTTCAGCATTGCTTTGATTATATTGTCACCGTTGCTTTCAGTGAGAGTGAGTGACAGACACCTAGAATGTCTAGCTGAGATCTGAACATACTGATTAAATGTCCATACTACATACTTCTTTTCTTTCTCTTTTTCTCTTTTCTTTGGCCATTAGACACAGCACACATCCACATCAAGTAGGTGTAGGTGGCATAGATGATTAATTATATTTCCCTTGAATGCAATGTCTGTGGTGGTCCTTTCTTTAACCCTTTTCTCTATTAAGTAGGGTACTTTTGTTGTGATTTGGAGAGACCTTGTCAGATGAGTAATCGGTTCCAATAATAGAATCATAAACTAAACAAGTTCCAAGGCGAATTCTGTAGAAGGCATCTCATATGTGCCCCCCCCCCCCCCCCCCCAAATAGTTAGATTTTGTCCTATGCATAATAGGATGGCCCACAAATGATGCACTTTGGATCTGGCAATTTTTTACCTAACTTTTACTTCTGTGATCATAAAGACAGAATTTTGGCATGACTCGCTTCTCCTCAAATCGAATTGATTTTATTTGCACCCTTTAAGAAACAGCACTTGCAACTTCAGTAGATGTCAACCATCATTCATCAAACAAATTCACAATGCGTCCATGAAGTGCCGTGCTATGAAAAATGAACTCACTCAGATTCCAAACAATACTCTGGAATCAAATTGGCCGAACCATCCTAAACTCAAATGTTTACAACACACGTACATACATAATTTCACATGCTAGAAAATTCCACCAAACTAATGGCATCCTAAAACCATGACAAGAAATTCGTCGTGGCCAAAATTAACACAGCCAAATGGAGCAGCTTGGCTGTTCTACAAATATAAACATTGCTTGAGGCATTATTGTTTGGCTGCTGGTTCTCATTTGAGGAGGCTGCTTCACTGGCAGGTGGAGGTGGAGAAATGGGAGGGACATCACAAGAGCCAAACGTACCATTTGCCTGTAGGTATTAATACAGTGTCAAATACAAGGTTTGAGGGTTACTCACATTAATTAAGATTAAAGAAGTTGAGGTTTTCCCTATGTATGTTACTACAAGTTAATCACACACATATCTTAACTAGAACACACTTCTTAACTAAAAATGCAGTTGTAACTCAGCAAAAGGCATTGTAAGTGGCAGGGTGGTCTTATTGCCACCATCATGCCACGAATCACTGAGATTCAGTTTTGTTCCTTCGATTCGTTATTTAAATATTCTTTTTTTTTAAACAAAAAAAAAAAAGCAAGCAAAAGGTGGTAGACATTAAACCTTGCAATAAGCAATGTTGTCACAGCCGCAAGTGAGATGGCCGTTTGCTTCATCGACAGCTTCCGGTGCTCCTCCACCGTCATTACTCTTCAACATCATTGTTATCGTCAATATATAAATCATGAACTATACTGCTGAGATTAAATTAACAGCCAGCGTGATTAATGAAGTGATCAAATTTTGGACAAGTACCATGTAATAGTCAACGGCGATGTAATTCGGCCACCGGTTGCCAGCTGCGTCATGGCAAGTCTTCATCATGCTAACTAATGGAGCTGAGTTGTCAGCGCAGGCGACAGACCGGTTCGGAGTAGAATGAAAATAGTTTATCACAACCAGCGACCGAGATTTTGCGTTCATTGGTGGCGATTCTGCGCGGTTTGGACAAGAACCATTCTTCATGCCATCATCTCCATCTGAAATCAAGACACACAAGCATGAACTTGCATTCTGAAAATGAGTGCAAGTAAAGCATGTTTGTTTACATTGAAAGTACTGAGAGAGGCAACCCACACTGGTTTTCTACTGTATATGTCCACTGGTAAGCAATGCCCTCAGAGGCTTCCTTGCTTGATTTGGAGGTGAAGACGACCAAGCGCTGATTCTTGGAGACCATGTCATCGACAGTCGGCCAATCTTCTCCGTTCTTCGGCATCCGAGACAGTGGGAACATGTAGTTGCTGAGGCCAGAATCCCTGAAGAGCTTGGTTAGGCCCCGAGGAGATGTGACATAGTCCTCAATGAAGATGGTGATAATCTCTGATGGATTTGCATCCATGAATGACTTCATGTCTTTAAGAACATTTCTGGCAGGTTGCTGCGGATAGGATTAGAGTCACATTAAGGTTTTGCTTTTGCACCACAACAAAGAATGGAGAAAGATTTATGTCATTGAGTTCAAGGAATAAGAGAGTAGAGCCACGCACTTACGAATGCAGTGAAGTTGTAGCATTTGCCTCCAGCAGAGTGACATAACCAGATGTCGTTTTCAAAATCATACATATCCAACATAAATCCTCGGACTCCATTCTGCCAGTAAATTCAACAGAGCGAAAGAATTTTCGATTTTTAAAACATTAGTGATCTAGGAAGGAAGAAAATGGGTTTCATTATTACTTTCTTTAACTGATAAAGAAGCATTCCTTCAATTTATGGAGTGAATTATTCAGATGGATCATATTGTGTTCCAAATATGGTTAATTCATTCATCCCATTTGTAACTGAACCTAAAATATTACTGTTTCATAAAATAAAAACAAAACAAAAGAGCACAAAACAAATTAATTAGTAGTATTTTGATTTAGTGGTTATATGGTCTGTAATAAATGTTCCCATTCATTCTCTTTTGTTATAAAAAGAAATATTCCACAGACAACTAATGCATGCATAAATTAACAAAAGTTAGCACATGATCCCCAATGAACAATATTTTTTCCATTAGAGTGCAGGAAGCTATATGTGTAAATGCAAACTAAGTAAATTTATTCGATGCATAAATTGCACAACATGTAATACACTACTAATCCAAGTACCCGACAACTACTGGCGTTTAGATCCTCTGCTGTATTTTATTTCAAAGGCGCACACACACACATGTAGCTGCTATAAGTATTCTTATTTAGTAACATTTACTGATGACCCCTTTAAACAATGTTAGATTAATTTACATGGGGAAACAGAATGAAAACAAAGAAGCCTGTGCAAAATGCATGGCTGCTTGACTTGTGTTAACCAATTCTTAGTTGTCATACATGAGATTCCTATTTCAGTATAATTAATAAAGTAATACTAGTGGAGGTCGAATCTCTGTTTCAATACTCAATTTGTTAGCATATTAGCACATCTTTATTCGCTCCCTAATTTTATATTCCTTCTGCCGCAGATTCAAATAGACAACTCACATAAAATGCAGATTACATGATAAAGAAACCAGAAAAATCTACATTTTAATCTCTGAAACAGGAGAAATTATTCTGTTGTCGCGCAGCGTCTTATCGAATACACTTTTGATTACATATATACTAATATTTCACTAATTGGCAAATCCTTTTAAGTTAGAAGTTGAAATGTCACTATGTAGCTAACATAATGCTAAGATTTCTCCTCCTCAAACAATGTTAGATTTTCAGCATATTAATCTCAAAAGTCAAAACAAAACTAAAAACAAAACTAACTGTTTTTTTTCCTTAAATATTCATTAGGATAAATACCTCATATTACTTAATTTATCTATTTTTGATAATTTTTATAATTAAATTCATCGAATTCTGTTATCATTTCATGTTCTATATGATCGTAATAAACTTGTCATTAGTCAATTTATTAAAAGAATAAATTTATAAAAGGTTTAGAGATTTGTGGATCATTTGAATTTAAGATATAGCTCTCTACAAATATTGTATTAAAAAATATGATCATATAATTATAATAAAACCTTATATTTTCACAGACTATAAAACCTTATATTTTCATAGACAAAAATTAGAAAAAGAAGGGGAAGGAGAATCTTACTTTGAGTTGATCAGCAACAGTGTCATCCTGGTTCATTGGGGCTATGATGAAGGATCCAGTGGCAGATCTCGCCCCGGCCTGAGCATATGAATTATGTGTTGTAAGCCATGAATACCGGTTGAATGGTAAACCTTTCACCTGAAAATCAAAATCAAAATCAAAAAACAATTAACACAAAATTCGAACACCCCAGAAGAGATTCAGCCGCAGAAATCATGAAAAGATACCAACTTTGGAAGTGGGGCTTAAAGGCTGAATCCGAGAACATCTGGGTCGGGTATTCCCATTTGCAGGGCATGTCTGGCAGCTGAGTCCACCATCGCAATTATTGCCAGAACCACAAGTTTCTCCGATCTGCTACCTCAGAATCAAGCACAATAAGCCCAAAATTCAATTTTTTCAATTTTTTTTTAAAAGAGCAGATTGATTAAAAAAAAAGGGACCTTGAGGCTGAAGGAACAGGTAACCAAACAAACAGCGATGATCACAAGCTGGGTGCGTAAATTAGGGATGCAAATGCTACTGCTATGGTGTAACCTCTGCAGAAATTGAAACATTATATGGATGAAATGAAAGGGGAATAAACGATTAATAGTTGTGATGACTAAAAAGGATTCAGAAAGACACAAATGTATATTAAATTAAATGTGATGTAGCTGACACAGCATTATTTGGCTTGCCTTCATTTTCTGAGAAAGAGAGAGAGAGAGAGACTCGCTCTGCAATGTGTTGTATATGTGAACTTTGAAGGAGTGAGACTTTTGGTTTTGTGCAGAAAAAAAAAACTCAAAAAAGGTTTTTGTGAGTGAAGGTTACTGAAATCAAAGAAAGGGAAAGAAAGGGGAAAAGGGATTTGGTGAGGGAGGGAAAGTGGTATTGGATTGGAGAACCAAACTGTTTTATTTTATTTTTTCTCTTCTTACATTAACATCACACAACAACACATTAGGTGAATCATCATCTCCACTGACCCTTTCGTCTTCTTTTTATTGGAACTATTCCACCCTCTCCTCCCTGCACAATTATTTTGTGTGTGTGTGTGTGTGTGTGTGTGTTTTTTTTTTAATTTTCCTTTTTTGCTAACCTTTTATATAGTACCCTGGATGGAGTGAAAAGATGGTTAAGAAAAAGTAGGAGATTAATGTCTGAAAATAGAGTTGGAACACCGAACGCGTTGAACAAACCCTTCGTTTCCTAATTTAAGAATAGTTAAAGAGGTAGTTCTAAGCTCTAACTGTAGTTATTGTTAACAAGAATCAGCGCGCCCGTGTCAGAGATTGAATTTTTCTATTTTTTTTACATTGGAAATTCACCAACTCAAAGTCTAATTGAGTTAGAATTTGTTCAATAGTCAAAAATTGGATAAGCACGTTTGAAGACAAGCTTTCAAGTAAATATGTGTTGCTCGAGTTTTATTTTATGAGCAGATATCCATTAATTTCTCACTCAATAACATTTTATATTAATTTTCATTATACAATTAGCGTGTTATTGGTGCTTAATCTCTTCGTCAACTTACAAGTCCCTTTAAAAGTGAAACAATTAGTTCAAAAATTTAAATTGTTTCATACCCAAAATTAATGATCAAATCATTACATTTGATTAACTGTTTGTATTGATTAATTATACAAATAATATTAAAAGTCATGATATTAAAAGTTACCTATAATATTCAAAGTCATGATATTTAAAAGCTACCTATAATATTCAAATTTTAAATATGCAGCATTCAATTTTTTTCCTCGCTATTCTTAAAGCCCTCCCTGATGTCATTGCTTACAAAGAAAAAGACTTATTCTTTGGTATTTATGTTAAGTAGCTCACCAGCGAAGACCCTCCTAACATAATGCCAAGTGGAGCTTAACTGAAATACGTACCAATTGACAAGGTATGTTAAGCAAAGCATGGCCAACGAGGCAGAGATATTATATTGCATAAATTTGAAGGAATGTCTATATTTCTGCCACTTCATCATATGCTTAATGCAAACGAAAGGTTATAGTTACAATTTCAAATTTTTCTATCGCTATATTTGAAATTCAAAGTTGTGAATCGGCATGAAATGTCATCAGCCTGATAGGGAATATCTAGGGGAATATTTTCACACTTTAAAATTAAGCGAGAATAATTCAAAGCAAGCTTATCTCGCCATATGCTCTCCCTTTCACACTAGATAGAAAATTAAAAGGGGAATATGATTCAGCTTTTAGCTTCAATTTTTAATGTACAGGCTCAACAAATGATAATTCAAATGATAAATTTAACGGCCAATAATTGTGTAGTTTAAAATATTTTTGACTGGAATATCTTTTTCAAAAGTAAAATTCAACTTATGTATGCATTTAAATAAAAAAATAGATAACTTTATTTATAAAAATCAAATTAATTCAGTTTAACTCGATCAAGGTCTTTAAATAAGATAACAGCCTATCAACAACCTTTTTAATTATTTTTTCATTCAAGGGTTGAGAAAAACACAAGCCATCTAACTTAATAAAATACGGTATAGCCATTTTACAATGAAATGCTCTCTCAACATATTAAATATGCACCAATGTCATCAACTACAATTTGATTTTAAAAGTGTTATGAAATCTAAGCAAAAATAATAAATAAAAACAAAATAATAATTTTACCATTTTTATTAAATTTATTATTATTTCGCAAAATTTTAAAAATAACAAATAAAAATAGAAACCAAACATGGATTTTTTACATATAAATGGCTCCATAAGGAACCATTTCCTAGAGTATGCTTGACCAAAATAATTTATATTTGTATGGGTCTGAGGTCTGAAATCGTTACCCCTTATGGTTATTTCAGATCTCTGAAAATATTTATTTTTTTAAAAAAAGACTGAAATCACCACTTCTATGGCGATTTCAGACCCCTTATATTTTTTATTTTTTATTTTTAAAAAGGGACTGAAATCGCCATAGACAGTGGCGACTTCAACCCCAAATTTTTTTTTAAAAAAAAAAAAGAGCTGAAATACGGGTGCATGCCTTTGTTGCTCTGCTCTCTACTGCTCTGGTCTGCTACTTTTCTAAAATCGCCTGAACCTGTGGCGATTTCAAATCTATTTCTTTTTTTTTCAAAAAATTTGAAATCGCCTTACATTATGGCTATTTTAGAATTTCAACCCATACTTTCACAAATTCATGTCTTGACCCATATTTTAGAATTCCCTTTAATCTAAAACCACCCAAATGTTAATAACCCACCAAACATTTCCTCAAAATGTTAAAGAGGAGATAAAATCAATTATATACAACAATACAAACCACTTATGTCATTTTTATTTTAATGGTTTCACATACGTTTAGAATTTTTGTTCAATATATATAACTTTTTTGTAATCATTACATTTTTGTTTGAGTAAACCATCATATTTGTCTCCAATGTTGAACAACATTTGTTAGGTTTGTCATCAAGTTATGAAAAGTATCAAATCTATTAAAGGGTTGTCAAAAATCGTGATTCATTTTTAACAATCTCATAAACAAATTTGATATCTTGCATAGTTTAAGAACAAAGTTTATGAATGTTGTTAACTTTAAGAAAAAAATTTAATGGTTTATTTTTATTTTTTTTTAACATCACAACAAACAAAAATTAATTAAAAACCAAACGCTAATGTGGGATAAGCAATATTTTTTTTTTTTTGGGTTTTCAATACAGGCTACAAAAGTAAACTAAGTGGGCTGGCCCAACAAATTCAGCGAGAGGCTAATTCAAAGAAATAAAGTTTTGGACCCAACAAAAAGACCGGTAGTTGGGTAGAGACAAAAATAACTACACTCACTTAACAATTGTTTGGAAACTCTGTAGAATTGAATTCACTTAAGAATTAAATTCAATTTCATGGTTTAGAACACAATAATAGTAATGAATTCAATTCTTATAAGAATTCAATTTATGAAAAGAGACCCAAAGTAAATTAGAACACTTTTTGTCTCATTTAAAAATTCTAT
Organism: Nissolia schottii; assembly: GCA_003254905.1. Classification (NCBI taxonomy): domain Eukaryota; kingdom Viridiplantae; phylum Streptophyta; class Magnoliopsida; order Fabales; family Fabaceae; genus Nissolia; species Nissolia schottii. Next base: position 278,099 of record QANU01089464.1, read on the forward strand.
TTGAAGACGTTAACGTAAACAACGAAAAAATCAAAAATGTAATTCACCCTTTATCCCTATTTTATTCTCCACTAAACTCCTCTCATCAAAAGAGACTTCCCACCTCCTCCTCTCCGCTGAGCCCATCCCTTTCCCCTTCCATCTCCTCCTCTCCGCTGACCTCCCATCCATAGTTATTAAAATCGCGATTTAATACGTAAAATCGTACGATTTTACGAGTTTAGGTTGTAAAATCGAGCTAACTCACATGTAAACTCGTTTTTGGGTAAAATCGGGTAAACTCGGGTAAAATCGCATAAAATTGCGAGTTTACTCCCGATTTTACGAGTTTACCACACAGGCAGGGTTTTTTTTTTAATTTTATTTTTTTAGAAACAAAACAAGTTTGATATTGTTTTCCATAACTATGAGTTTTTAGATTTAGGTCATTTAAGTATTTTAGAGTTATCATTTACAGTTGCGCCTACAATCGTGCTCCGTCGTTGCTTGTGCTCCGTCGCTAATCCGTCGTATGTATTTCATCCTTTGCTCAGGGATCTTTCCCACCAGGGTGCGTGACCTCTGCATTGCTATTTGTGCTTTAGTGTTCTATATTGAAGACATCATCGTCACAAATTCGCTTCTTGTGATGTTCAGTAGTCAATACTATGTATTATGTTATATGTATTATGTATGAATTGAACTTAGAACTCATATATTTCATCTTTATTTGTGCTTTGTTATGGATATAAATGTATTTATGAATTTCAAGTTTTATTAAATATATTTTTGTAGCATAATAATTTTTTAAAATATTTTTTNGGAGGCTCCACGAGTTTACTTAAACTCGCGAGTTTGATAACCATGCTCCCACCTATTGTTCAAGCCATTTAAAAAAAGGATATTCCTTTGATTTTTTTGAACAAAGAGCATTAGCTACCTTTTTTTTTTTTTGATAAGCATTAAGTTGAGGTTGAAAAGCACAATTAGAAAAATAATTAAAATATTTCCTTTGATTTTTGTGTGACATAAAGCACCAAATTGAGATATAAATGAGGAGATGAAGATGAGGTAGGGTGTATGAGTAGTAAGGGTAAGTTAAAAATTTCATATACATTATTTCAATTTAATTCTTTACCTTATTAATTTATTCAAAACATTAAAGTTAAATTTAATTCATATTTAAATTAAATTTCATCATGAATTGAATTCTTTTCTATCTACAAAATTGATTTCCAACAAGTTGCTAGATAACACTAGCATTCGACAAAAAGAAAAAAAATTACACCAGCATCCACGTCTAGTATATTATCCAAAGAGAGGATTAGCTTACTGATGACAGTCTAATCTAATTGGAGACTTCCAATCCAACCAATGAGGGACAAGGAAGTTAATTAATTAATTTGTGCGTAGAGTTAATGGTGGGCCTGATCCTGTGAAATTATGTTAACGGCCCATAAAGAAACAATGTGGTTTAGACTTTAGACCGCAACTCCTTATGTAGCACATGTTCAATTTTTGGGTCAAGAGCCCATGTTCATTTAGTAATGAATGTGATAATCTTTGCACATGGATTAGTTTAGCGTGGGCTGTAATTGGATCAAACTCCCACACCCGAAGTATAAATTTTCTAGCAGGAGATGTGGTCAAATTTTGTTCATCGCAGTCAAAATAGGAAGCACCCTCTCTGTTCATCTATATATTTATACAATTAAATAAAGGGATTTTTTTTATTCAATTTTTTTTCTTCTATTATTTCATATTTTGAGTAGTTATTTAACTCACTACTAATTATTATTATTTATTTATAACTGCTTTTAAAAAATAATAATGTTATGTATACACCAAAAACTATCTATCAATTGTCCACTAAATATTAAAGATATATGAGCAAGCATTTCATACACAAATGAATAAATATTACAAAATCGATGAACAAATATTTTTACGTATGGAAGCGAAATATAAGACTTGCGACATATTAAATGCCAAAAAGTAATTGTCACATTTTCTCTCTTACCTCTCACTCACATTCTAAAACGTGTGCATTTATGCTCTCTTGTAAACAAAAGTTACAAAATAAACGAACAAACCTTAAATAACAAATAAATAAACACTATGAAACATAAAAAATGAAATAAAATGAGACCCCACACAAACTAAATAAATAAAGAATGTTTATATTCTTCATAACGTCTTAAAAAGAAGGAAAAAAAACAGAAGAAGAACCCCAAAAAATGGCAAAAAAATAAAGAAATAAGAAATGAAAAAAAAAAACAAGAAAAGAGAAAACAAAGAAGAAAAAAATAGCATAATATAAAAAATAGCAAGTATAGGTGAAATAATTTAACAAAATTAAAAGGAAAGTGTGTGGTTAGAGTGAAAAAAAAAGGAGAAGAACGTGAGTGAGAAAGAGCAAGTGGAGGTGTGAGAAAATCAATATTTAATGTTAATAAATATTTTGTGGATATTTTTTTGGTGCATATAAAGCATTTTCTTTTAAAAAATTGTCTTAAAAAAATTGCCAAAAGAAAATTATCTTAAAAAAATCTTACACTCCGTTAAAATTCAACCTCCTACACATGCCGGTTAATTTTTTTTTTCCTTCTTAATTTCACTATAAATTTATTTCTTTATTTCTTTTACATAGATATATATGTTCATTACTTGATGGACACTTTAAAGTCATTTAATCAATATTATTTATTTAATGAAAGATTTGAATATAGGTTAATTTTTCTAGGTTAATTTTTCTAATTGAATTATTTAATAAATCACAAGTTCATTTTATATCTATTTTGATTGAAATAAACACGAACAATAAAATAAAAGGATAATATGAACGTAGAAATAAGTGAATTTTTGTGAGATATGCTGCAAAACTAATGGAACCAAATTAAAGGATTTACAAAACAATAAAGAACCCACGCCCAAAATTCAAAATTATGCGTTTAAAGTGATTTTTGTATCATTAACTTTTTTTTCACGCGATTTTGTTTATCATAAATCAGTTTCAATCCAAATTCAATTTCAGTCAAATAAAAAACCAAGCTATCTACTAAGATTTTTTTTAAAAAAAATTATGATGAAAACTACCATGAAGATTGCGTGATCCAATCAAAATGCAATTTAAATTAGAATCGTCTAAACAATAACTACCTAACCACACATTCAATGCACCCAAAAAGGAAGATTCAGTCTCGTTCAGAGGGGAAAATCAAAAGAGGAAAAAGAGAAATACTAGTACCAATAATCAGAAAGGAAAATATCAATTGAAATTTGAAACAAGGAAGAATCTCTGTACACTCGGCGCCATGAGGCGCGCAGTCTAATCATCCTTTGGATAATATAGTGTAATTAACAAAAATTAAACAATGTGTTTAACAAAAATTAAACAATTCTCTTTACTAACGAAAATTCCAAGTTTCACCTAACACCAGTCCAGCCGTCCGATTCTGACCAATCGGACGGCTCCGTTGCAAGCCGCCGCACCCGATCGGACGGCGAAAACAACGAAACGGCGGTTGAATTTGAAGAAGCCGTGACGGTGGAACCCCAATCAGGGAAATCAAAGTTAGTCCTCGGCGACTCTGCTTCCTTCGCCACCGGAACTGCCACGTCAACATCACCGGAAACAAACTCGTGCTTGAGGAGCATCTCAGCCGTCCATCTCTTCTTGGGATCCTTCACGAAACACTTTCTCAGAAAGTCCTTCCCCTGTTCCGACAAGTCCTCTGGAATCACCGGCAATTCTTCCCCAACTCCGATTCTGATCAGCAGGGCCCACATGTTGGACCCGCTCTTCATGTTCCACGCGGGCCTTCCGGTAACCATCTCCACGACGGCGCAGCCCAGGGCCCACACGTCCGCCGGCGACTCGTACTCGTTGTCGTTGACGGATTCAGGGGACATGAACAGGGGAGTTCCTCTGCATTCCCCCCTCTTCTTCCCCTGTTCCTCTTCCTCCCCCTTCTCCTTCGCCAGCCCGAAATCCGCTATCTTCGCCTCCCCGTCTCCGAAGACGAGTATGTTCTGAAGCTTTATGTCGCAGTGGACGAACCCATGCTTGTGAATGTGGCAGAGGCCTTCCAGTACTGACCTCGCGTGTCTCCGGACAAGGGGCTCCGGCAGCTTGCCGTTTTTGCGGCTCTTGAGCTGGTCGGCGAGGGTGCCCCCGGCGGCGTACTCGAGGAAGAGGTTGTAGAGCGGCTCGCCGTTTTCGACGGTGGAGTCGTGGCCGAAGCACTTGATGATCTGGGGGCAGGGGCCGAGGCGGTGCAGGATGCGTTCCTCGTTTTGGAGCAGAGACGAGGTGGAAAGATCGGCGGTCTTGACGGCGGCGGCGGCGGCGGCGGCAGCAGCAGGGAACAGTTGTGTGGGACCGGAATTGTCCCTGGGAAGGGCTAAGTGGACGGTGGCGAAGCTTCCAGAACCAAGAGAGCGTCCACGAACCCAGTCCATGATGTGTGTTTAAGGTTGTTTTTGCTGTGGTAAGAGGTTTGGGTGGTACATATGTTTATATCTTGAGACAGGAAAAAGAGAACAAGTAGTGAAGATTCAATGAGGAGAGTGTGTGTGGGAGAGATCGTATTTATTAAGGGGGGGGGGCGGAGGATATATTTAAAGCACGTGATGCGTGAGGATATTTTGAACCAACAACAACAACGCGTGTTTAACTTTTGATTTATTGGTTTTACTTTGAACCTGGCTGGCTGGGTTGTTAGATTTGTTATAGAGAGACTGTGAGATAGTGAAGGTTTGGAAGAATTAGGATTTTGATTTGACCATTCCTTACTAGGTCATCCTAATTCGCATCTACTACCACTTTTCCTATTTCTTGACTTGTCATTTGAAATCTACTACTTCTGCTACTTTTTAGTTTAGGGTTTGTTACCTGACCCAAACTCAAATACTAAATATCCTCGAGATATTCGCATCTATTTTCACATGTTATCTATTCAAAAGTGAATCATGCTTTCATTCAATTTGATTATGAATTGTGGTTACGAACATAGGATACAAATCCTTTATCCGCATCCCTATCCTTATTTGTATATTTATTTATACTCCTTTCTGTTTAAACTATTTGTTGCTCTAATTTCTTTTGGTTCAAAATATGTTTCATTCTCACTTTTGAATCCAAAATTCAATCTTAAACTTTTGATTGTACCCTTAATAATCTCGTAACAAATTGAAATACCATTACTTTACACGAGAAATGTTCAAAACTACAACATATGTAATTAGTGGTTAAAATTAAATAAGTTTAATTAACCTATAAGTTATTTTAAATTTTGAGTTTCTTTTTCTTTCTTTTTTTTTAGTTCATGACTAAGGTATTCACTGGTGCATAGGTCTGGTGACTAATCTCTCGCTAGTTTATAGACACTTCTAAAGCTAAGACAGCTAGTCTGAGGATTTAAAGTTGCTTTATACCTAAGCTTGGGACGGTTACAATTGGAAGTTTAATAAAAAATTGTGCAAAAATAAATAAATGAGAGTGTCAAATATTGTAAAATAAAGTGATAGATAATTAAAACCGCAGAGATAAATATATTAAGTTTAACGTGCGAGATTTTGTTTAGGTTCTTATTGTCGAAACATATTAAAAATTGTATAATTTTAGTCTTCGTTATTAGTTAGATTTTGTTAGCTGCTGATGTAGTTAACATAGTATCATATCAACAGTGTGATGCAAGTAAAATAAATCCATTTGATCCATAATCAAGCTCAGGCCCAACCAATAACCTACTATTTGACCCAATTATGAGTGGTAGGGATCATGATTTGAGGGCAAATTTAAGCCAAAATAACGAGTTATGAGACGGGTTATAAGTTATGTGAGTTTACTTTGCTCACATAACGCTACTAGCTTGACACTTTGTTATTCAAATCGGCAATAAATAGAATTTGACAAATATTAAAACCATATAATTTTTAATATATTTAAACTAAAACCATAAAAAATATTTTTTAAAACCATAAAAAATATTTTTTAGGAACATAATCAAAATCTTGAAAATTTATCGGGAATTCAAAACCTATCTAAGCCATTATTTTATAATAACGTCTTTAATTTTTTTCTTCTTTGCGAAACTAAATTTTATAACTTAAAAAAAAAAGAATTATAATTCTACTGATGTTTTTCTTTCTGATAATGTTATCCGAATATCTAAGAATACTCATTATTTTGAAAAATATTTTATTATCACAATAACACGTTTTGAAACGACCTCATATTTGGTGAAGAGTTGATGTCATGGCCAAACTCTCAGAAGAACGGGTAAATTCCATGTGAAAATTTTATTATCGACGATGGCTTCGTTGGCTTGACTTCAAATCGAATTTGAGCCCACGGGGATTGGAGGAAAAATCCAGGTCATGTTATAGTGGTCTTTTATTTTTTTTTATTTTCTGTCTGAAAGGTAAAGGGGTCGTTCAATGTTCACACGTTGTTCAGTGTTCACACCTCATGACGAAGATTTGTATTATGTGGGGTTTGAAGTAGAACAAGAGGGGGACTAAATGACACGTGAGGTCCAAGACAGAGCCATGAGTCTACCCCCAATTCTGCTTGGAGAGTTCTGTTTTTGGTAGGTTTCCTATTGGAGAGATTATTCAATGAATACGTTTGGGGAAAAAGTTACAGAAAATTCAATCCGCCAAGTATTTGACCCATCCGCCGTAAAGATAAGAAAATGTTAGTTTTATTTTAGTAGAGGATTTTTATACCGTATTTTAAATGGCTCTTACAATATTGATGGTCGAGTGCTTAAATGATCGATTGTTAATTGTTACAATAATGGACGATTGAGTGTGAGATAACTTAACATGATTATAAATATCAGAGGGACACAAACACTATATCTGCTAATGTTAATATACACTAACTTTTTTATAGTTTATAACAATAAAATAATAACTTCTTTATGAAAAAAATGTAAATATGTTTTACAAAAGCTCATTCAAAATAATTTTATTTACAATCTTATCTATATATAAAAAATCAATAGATGATACTAGTCAATTCCCTCACGTTTGGCACTGGCAGCATCTCCTTTCGCCTTTGAATATTTGATGCATCATATTCACGGACCATGTTGTTGCCAAAAGAACTGATATCTGACTTGTGATTTTGTGAGCCTTTTGGCCATCAAATTAATCTCCGGTTATATATTTTGCGGCAGCTACCGAAAGAAAAGAAGCAGCATGCATGTATATATCTGCTATTCCATTTTGGTTTAGGCTGCATTGTGTCATCATTCATTACATCACTATTGTTACTGGGACCCCACTGATCACTGTGGATTTAGCACTTAATTTCCACATCCAATGCATTTTGCAGTACTGAATCTCCTCTTTTTCAGCCCCTTCCGGGCTATAACTCTAATGATAAGAGCTAGAGCATTTTTTTTTTACCGAAAATATTAAAAGATCATTTTTATAATTTGAATTATTTGTAATTTTTAGGTTAAAAAGTAACAAAAAACATAATACTTAACTCAATAATGAAAAAAAGTAAAATGAAAAATTGAATTTTAATTCAATCTAAAATATTTAAAAATTAAACAAAAGATATATATAAAATAAGTCATAATTTTTTTAATGTTATTCAACTATGTTAAACAACAATTGAGTTAAGAGCACGTTTATTTTCTCTCTTCTATTAGATAAAAACAATAAAAAAAAGAGTAAGGTAAAAAAATAAAGGAGAGGTGATGAAATTAAGCTATTAAACTCAATTAATTTATCAGTTTTATTTTAAAGTTTAGATATACTTTTTTTTAAGAGAACAAATAAGAAAAAAAATATCTTTTATAAAAAAAAAAATTGTGAGGATGGCTCCCCTCAACTATGAGAGGAGCCACTCCTACTAATGATATATGTTTTTGTTTAGAGTTGTGTTATTTCTATCATCAAAATAAGTTAGCAACCAACTATAAAAGGAAGAGAGATTTTTTTTTAATATATAAAAAACAGTAAAATAATGAAACTATTTATGAAGGGTGAAAAATGTGTTAAGGATTGTTAGTTCTCTACTATAGCTGCGACGTCGTTGTCCCGAAATCAGTTCGGCCCATGATGTTTTTTTCCCTTTTTGTTGTTATTTTTGTTTTAACCACGTTATAAAGGTGTGTTTGGATAAAACAAAACACACAAAAAAAAAAAAAAATCCAGCCGTATAAAGTTAACAAAGTTATAGGTTGCGGGAAGGCGATGCAATGCAAATGGACATGTTGAAAATCTGAAGCACCTGAGTTCCACGACCACCACGAGCAAGTCCAAGTTCACGAAATAAGCGAATGGTGTATAAAAATAACAACCTAATCGGACCCATAAATGTGGCCACGGATTATTCCATATATGTTCATGCATCGGCCTTCACCTTTTTTATTTACGGTCTTCGTCACTTTTCATTGTCCATTTTTTTTTTAATTTTAAAATATTTTTTCATCTATAAAAAAAAAATAAAGTATTCATACACCTAACTATAATAAAACATTTATTAGTATAATGAATATGAAAAGAGTAATAATTGTATGGTGGTTTTTTATTTATCCCATAAGAGTAAATACTATATACTACTTAATTTATCTATATTTAATTATCTTTACAATTGAATTTATCGAATTTTGTTATTATTTCATGATTAATGACATATTTATGAATTATATAATCTAAAATGATAAAGTAATATTAAAAATAGAAAGTTATTTTTTTATATATATGGAAAACAATATTTTTTTTGTCAAAAGAAGACTTTGGTTGCATAGATCAAAGGGTAAAAGCCCCAAAGAGAAAAAGCAATGTCCATTTTATGCTGTAGCCTATATTCGTTCAAACGGGTATGTTTTTCTTGGGCCATCACTTGTTATTGTGAAAGACACCCATGAACCTAACGGCAAAATTTGGACACTTAAAACAAAGGCAAACAAACACTCCAGAGAAATAGCCCAAACCGAAATAATGTTAGTTGGGCCGAAAGAATTGGACCTACACTGTGAAGATCCGTGCTGCGTGCTGACCACATCCGTACCCCACACTCCATACTACTTTCAAGTTGTGATCCAAAACGGAGCCCTTTCAGAGATAATGAGGATGGGTACAAATTGGGTGAATCAGCCCAACGAATTCCACGAAACCAACCAACGTAAAGTCACTCGAGTTGAGTTGGGTGGGTGGGTCGAATTATCAGATAAAAACCCAACAAATCCAAACCTTTATAGGGTCAGGTGTTAGGCCGTCAAGTTATAAACTCGATTTGCCTGATGAACCAACTCTTTTTTTTTTAATTATAACAATAATAATAATAACAATAAAATACTCTTATTTATTTAAGTTGGGTGATATTTAAAAATATATATTTAGTTTTGTTTTAAAAAAAATACAAACGAAAAAAGTCCCAAAAAACTTTAAAAGTGCAGACAAAAAAGTAATCTAAATCATTCACTTGGCTCCAGTTATGTCGAGTTTGCTCTGTAAAAACACTTCATCCAACCTGATTAACTCAACAATGAGTACGTCGGATTGAGTCAAAAAGTAATTAAAAATTTTGCTTAACCCACCTGACGTACACTCTTAATAATTACGCAAAAATGCTACATGTACACTCAATTTTATACATTCATACATACACTATTAATAATGCACAAACTTTATTCTCATGAGTGCACAAACATTACAAACTTATAGATGATATTCTCAATCATACTTAATTAAGTGCACAAACATTACATGCATTAAAACACAAACTTTATGTATATATAAGTATAGGGTGTATGTATGGTGTATATTTTTTTAGTGTACGTGTAGCAGGACTCATAATTAGGGACGCTTGTTATCTAGCCATATTCTACTTTAATATTTTTAAGAAAGCTATATACATATTAATAGAAGTGAGAGTCGCAATGAATATGGGGCCTCTTTACATTTCTATGCCATTTGGTATAACTTGTATGCCAAAATACGGGTTGGAACAAAAATTTACAAATGTATGAGTTTGGGTTTGAAATCGCCACATCCTATGACGATTTCAAACATTTACAAAAAAAAACCTGAAATCGCCACAGGTAAAAAGTTAAAATTTCTGGGTTTAAAATCACCATAGGGGGTGGCGATTTCAGACCCAAAACCATACATTCGTAAATATTTTTGTTAGACAATAATACAAGATTAAATTTTTGGGGCCATTTAAATGTAAATATTCCAAATAGGGGAGGAGTGATAATAGTTTTTTCTTTTCAGATGATTTATTGCCACAAATTTCTATAGCTATTCTTCTATTGCCAGTCTCCTTTGCATTGTAAATTTAGTGATTTTAAACCAAGATCCAACTTTGCTTTCACTAGTTACCATTCAGCCATTCGTATATCGAACTATCATGATTTTAGCATTTCGGCAACGAACTTAATATCTATTGTGATATCTGTTTGAAATGTTAAAAGTTTATAGAAAAACAATTTGGTCCGCCTGCAATTTCTTTAATACTAGTAATATAGTATTCTGTACATACGCAACTATCAAGTTTTGTTTTTATAATAAATGCTTTTCCGTGAAGTAAAGGGAGTAGAGGGAGGGAGTTGGGGATGTGGCATTTATGGGGGCTAAGCCTTCTAAGTTGAGTTGGGGAATTAATAATGAGAAATTATTATCAAGTTGACCGCATTATCTTTAGAAATACATCCAATAAAAGTAGTCGTCTTTTGGTGAAATCCAAAAAATACTTATAAAACACATAACAAAGATGATAAGATGTACTTGTAATATAAAAATGTTATTTGTATATCAATTTTAGTAAAAACATTAAGTATCTCCTTTCGCATATATAATGAAACTCACACTCATATTACATGATGTGAGTATAAGTTCTATAATATGTATGGAAAAAAAAAAATTGGAGTCTACATTAAAATTAATGTACAAAAATTTCTCATTAATAATTGTTGAGAAAGCAGTTGGTATAGTTGGTTGACAATGAACCTAGTATTTACTATTACCAAAAAATTAATGGGATTTGGATGCTTTAAGATATCTAAATCTAAATAGGACCTTAGAAGATAAATTAAGGGGTTTATGCCAAGATTAATAAAGTAGAACTTTTCCACAATCTCACATGCTTCACAAGCAATTTTTTGCAACCACATCTCAGAAGATTTTCAGATCAAAAAGGTGAGATAAGACAATCACCTCGAAAGCTTCCCTAGGACATGTAAAAAGGGGTGACAAATCATTCTCACATTAATTTGGGCAGAGCACCATTAACCGAGAACAAGCAAGTCCCAAATTGAAAAATTCCACTTTAGAGTTTCAACAACTACTAATTCCATCAATTTTGGTTTATACAAACGAATAAATAGGAATCAAACATAGATCATAAAAAAGGCAAGCAACGAGTTGATGCCACTGAAAAAAAAACTCACAACAAAAAAAAGCCCAATAATATTCCACGCGTGATAAACTCCTTGCAATATCAATCACTAGAATGTAAGATGAACCAGTAAAAGACGCGCACAGTTGCTAACAAATCTAGTTGGTTCTACTAGAACTAGTACATAAAACATGAAATCAACCCACATTGTGATAAATTATTGTTGGTGATCCGAACAAGTTGTGATTCCTTCTCCTTTCATCTCCGGCAGCGCGTGATGACAGAGCATCCCCTGGAGTAAGGGTGCACCGGTCCCCTCGCCCTGTAGCAGTTGTGCGTGTAGTAAGACCTCCCGGAGCGTGGAGGACACGGGATCCTGTTGGCGGAGAGGGCGCCGTACGATATGTAGTACGTCATTCTCTGCCAGAAGAGGGATCTGCGGCCGACACCGCCTTCCGCGTCGTCTTCGCTGTCTTCCTCCAGCCCGTCGTGAAACGGCATTGTCGTCGGCCACTCCAGCGCGTCCGACATCAGATTCAAGGCCGTTTCGTCCATCTGCGCGCTTGCAAGCGCGTGTTGGGTAAGCGCGAGCGAGAGGATGAGTGAGGAGAGGAAGAGGGCGAGGTTGAGGAAGGGAAGAGAAGCCATGGGAGTGTGTAGAGAGTGAGTGACTTGGAGAAGAGTAGAAGAAGTAACTGTGAAGTCACAAGTGAGCTTGGGTGGTGTTTCAGTTCTTTTATTATTATTTTATTCATGTGATTTTTTTTGTTCGGCTTTTTATCATTAAAATGTTAAGTTGTCTTTTTCGTGCCTCTTTACATTTTTAGTTTTTTACGGTTATCCGGTATAACTTGTATTGGGTCTAAAATTGTTATAGGGTGTGGTGATTTTAGATATTTAAAAAAAAAACTAAAATTGTCACATTCTGTGGCGATTTTATACATCTTTTAAAAATAAATAAATAAGTCTGAAATCATCACAGGGTGTGGCGATTTCAGACTTTTTTTTAAAAAAAAAATTCTGGGGTCTGAAATCGCCATAGGAGGTGGTGATTTCAGACCTAAAATCATACATCCATAAATATTTTTGTTAGACCATAATATGGGATTAAAAAATTTTTGGGGCCATTTAAATGTAAATATTCCTCTTTTTCATCTTAAAAATTTTAAATATTATTTTTTGATCTTTAAAATAATTTTTTAAATTATTATCATTCATGTTTTTTTTATTTTGTCATCACTTGAAATTGAAAATGTAGTTAGAACAATAAATGGGTCTCCAAACAAGATTGTGACGCCATTTTTTTTTATTTTTTTTATTTTTGTACTGAAGGGGTACAATTTGGATCCTGGAGTTTCTCTACGGGTTCGGGGCTGCCGGGACGGGTACCTACAAGGACTCCGACGCTTAAGTTAGTGAAGGTTCAAAGTAATAAGGGAATCAAAGGGGGAAATGGCTTATAGGCGTACCTGTTGTGCTGCTTAGGTTTAAACACCTGAGTGGTGGCCGTGAATTCCGCTATCCTAGAGATCTTTCCGTTGAGTTGGCCTATGAGGATCGTGGAGTGTTGCTCGCCAAAATGAGGATATCATGGGTCGAGAATCTCTCTGATCATTGGCAGGGTGATAACTCGGGTCGGGTTGATCCACGGACCTTCGGGTTTAGGTTCCAGGATGGCCCTTAATGGCCTAGTCTATAACAATTTTATTTTGTAACACCTCTTAAAATTGAAATTAAAACTATGGTTGTGGTAACAAAGGATAATACAAATATCAATTATTACCACAACTTTCTTTACAATAGCAGATTTTCTCACAACCTCATTTGTGAGCCAGTGAAATAATGTCAAGCTTCATTTACAACTTTAGTTGCTACAAACTCATTAACGTGTGACATTTGAAAATATACTTTTTTTTACCTATAAAACCATTTTTATATCAAAATAATTAGCAAACAAATATAAGGGTTTAAGACAAAGGTATTTAAGTAAAATACTAAAAAATAACGAAGACGAAAGGGTCGCTTAGGACAAGGTCGAACAAAGTGGCCCTACTTTGATGAATACTAGCTCAAAGATGTTAGTCGACCAAACGAATGAACAATGGTTGGGGTGATAATGGATTATGGACGAGTATTGGCCTAATGATATTAAGTAGCTGACTGGTAAAATGGTCGAATATTTGTTGGTCTAAGGTGGTGACCGTATAAGAGACTTTGATACTTTTTAGAAATAACAATTGTGATCACTTCACGCTGTCCTACAAAGAGGTATGGATCAGATATGCAATTGTTGGCGCCTTTTTTTTTTAAATCAATTTTGAAAGAGAAGTTGTTTGGAACGCAACATGTACAGATAATGAGTAACAATTATTAGAAAACGTGCAAACACTTATAAGATATGGTTGCGAGATTCTGGCTAAGTGGGATGAAGTGGAGACGCAGGAGCAAATACTAACCGTTTGTGAGACAAGTGGCAAGCATGCATAAATACTCTAAAGCTTATAAATAGGAAGATCAAAGATGAAATAAAGTACGAAAACACTTGCAAATTTTCAAACGTTTAAGTTTATAGGATTAGTTCCCTTCTTTTCATTAGTTCCCTTCTTTTCATTTTTTATGTTCTTGTTTTTTATTAATTTATTTCTGATTGTTGTGCGACTTTCGAATTTATTTAATGTATTATTCACAATTTCTCTGTCCAAACCCGTGTCCTCACTAAAAGAATTTTCAATACATATAAGAATTACATTATAATTTATACTTTATTTAATACATATTTAATTTTTATGATAAATAGTACATAAGTGATTATAGGCTAAAATTTCGATAAAAGAATCATATAAAACCAAAATCATTCAATATGCGTTCAAGAATATATTTAATATGATCTATTATCATACAATAACCAAGGGTATAGTAATGTTGATCGATGATGCGAGGGGCAGTACAGCTTCAGTGATGGCAGAGGTTGTCACATGGAGTTGGCGCCAAAGCTGGGGACCTTAATTGGTTACAGCTGTGCCTCATCAATGCCTCAATCAACGTGCCTTTCTCTCTCTCTCTCTCTCTCTCTCTCTCTTATCATGCGCCCCCACCTGTTCCCCTCTCTCCCTGATCCCGTGTTCCGCGGTCCTTGTCCTGAGCCTGCTAACAGCGACGTCGTTTTGGTTCATCAATTGGAATCCTTCATGATTTGAAAATTTTGTTGGATGCATCGGTCGGCTGGGAACGGAGTGGCTGAATGATGAGGTTTGAAGGTGATGTATTTTAGGACACCTCTGGAGTGGTATCCTACGCAACGGTTCTGAGTAAAGACGCCGCGTATAGGACGAACGGTGTTTTAAAATGATGCCTGTGACTCTGTTCTGTGTCACGTGGATTGCAATTAGCAGTCCAATGTGGTAGCTAAATTAGATCACGTCCTTAAATTGGTGTTTTTTTTTTTTAAAAAAAATTCCTAACCACTTCGTCAATATTGGAAATATTCTTATGCTGCAAAGTTTGACTTAGCTCAAATGTGATGCATCAACTTGTATTTTCTTTCTCTGTTATCATTTTTTACATAAAAATATAATTAAAAAAATTATTTAATGATATTAAGATAAAAAAATATATAGTGTGCAAACAAAATTAATCTTAAGTAGTTAGTATTATAATAATTAAATATTATTAAAAATATGAAAAATAAAAAATATAAATTTATAAAAAATAAATTTAATGCTTCCTTAATTAATTCAAACTACAAATAATAGACAAGTTGGTGTTTAAGAAATGGTAAAAAATAAATAAAACTTAACAAGGGAGTATCAATGAATAGAGTTCAACACGTGCTGCGCATAAATAAAGACTAACAAAGACGGTGATGGTTTAAGAAAAAATTGAGTTACTTTATGCAAATTCTTTGTGTCGGCTGTTTATAAGGTTGAGACTCACTGAATATAGTTTTAAATTTTGTAAAGAAATAATAAAAAACTATATATATATATAAATAAGTAAATTATATCGGAATAACTTTTAGTAATAATACATCGCCTAATAACTTTTTGAAAATTTAAATTTTATCAATTCAATCATTGAATTATAACTATCATATAGATCATTTTTATTAAATTTCAAAAAAATTGAACATAAATAAAAATGTGATCCAAAAAATTTTATTTTCACATTTTTAACATATGTATTACATCAATTTTAATACAAGTAAAAAAATTAGTCAAATAATTTTAGATTAGTACCAAACACTGTAGACATTATCCACAAGATATGAACTTTTAATTCAATGGTCAGTTTTTCAAAAAAATTAAATAATTAAAAATTTATTAAATGATGTAACAATTGCTTAAAGTTATACTAATATAATTTCTCTTGCTAATTATTCAAAATAATTATTATTTTCATTGAAATAATCAATTTTTTATATTTGCATAAATTTATGAAAATAAACAAAATATAATAAAAACAAATATCAACATTTTTTTAAATAAGCTAAACATGATAACATTTAAGAAAATTCTATTTTCATCTTTGTGAGATTTATATCAAAATTAAATTTTTAATCACTTTAAAAAAATAAGCTTTTTGTTTTTATTTAATACTTTTATTTTTATTTTTACACAATTTTGAAAAATAACAAAGACTACAAATAAAAAGGAAAAAATATTTTGTTTTTTAAAATATAATGTATTGGGCTTTGGGCCATTACTCCTGCAGTCACCCAATAACAAATGTTGGGTACAGTTCAAGGATGGACCCATTTAAGGACCAAAAACTAAGAGCATGGATCGGTTTTATAAATTTTAAAAGAGGGCAATGCCCAAGTGTGTGGACTGAAGGCCCATAGGATATATTGCAGTGGTTTTCAATTTCGACACACATTTTATTCTAACTGAATTCAGTGGTTCTTGTAAATAATTTCAATTTCTGAACAATAATGATAAATAATTACAAAGAATAATGATAAATATTATTGACTTCCATCATATATCTTTTTGGATGCATAATAAATTATTTAAGAGAAAAAATATAATTTAGTCCTCTCAAAAGAAGAGTGGGTCTTAACAAATTAGTGTTTTAAATGAAAATGAATATGCTAGTACTTTTGAGGGACTAACATATTAAATTTCTAGAAACTCCTTAACCTTTTTATTTGGATTAAGAAAAAAAAAAGAGAAAGAAAAGAAACAGAGTGAAAAACGATGTTTGCTTTGTTTTTAAGAGAAGAGAAAATGAAGAGATTAGGAAAAAAAATTGTAGATCCAATTTAAAAATATTTTTTAATCATAAAATGGAGGGAGGACATGTTATGTCATAATATTACAATTATATTCCGATAATATTTTATTTTTTCATAAAAGATAACAAACATACAAATTATTTACACACAACTCCATTTTATTTTCTCTCAATAAATACTCACTCCCTCCCTCCCTCCCTCTGTTTTGCATCAAAGCAAAGTGTAAGATGGATTTATATGGGATAAACCCCCAATCATGGGTGTGGAAGTGAGCCGAGCTTATCCAAGTTGGTTGAAGCTTGGGCTCAACTCACTTTTTAATGAGTCGAGCTGAGCTCAGGCGAGCTCATTTAGATTTGAGCCAAGTTTGTTGGCTTGAGCTCATCTCATCAAAAGCTTAGTGAGCTCGAGCTAACTCACTAAACTTGATTAAATAACTCAAATATATATAAATTAGGTCTTTTGCGCTTAATAAGTCATAACAACATAGGCTTACTACCACTATCAATAATAATAATCATCATAATAATAACAACAACAACACTAACAAAACATGATTATATATACATACATTTATAACATATATATAGATACACACATAATCGAGCTAACTGATGAGCTAATGAGTTGAACATAGCAAAGCTCAAGCTTGACTCATTTGATAAACAAGTTAAAATTCTGAGCTCATGCTCAACCTATGAGCTTGCGAGCATGGCTTATCGAGCTATTAACAAATCGAGTTAGCTAATCAACTTAATTAGTTTCAGCCCTACACCAAAGTTAGTCCCCTTTTTTTAAACTCGATCAATTTCATCATTTTAAAAATTTATCTGCTGAGTTAGTCCGTATTATTTTCTATATCGGCCAATTTAGTTTCTATTATTTTTTAAATTAATCAATTTTGTTTATTTTAAAAATTTTTGGTGGATTTAGTCCTTGCAAATTGCAAAAAATAGACAAGTTAGTTCGGTCAATTTAGTCCCTACAAATAATAGTGCATTCCCTTTAAGTGAAACAATGTCGTCTCACATCTTATGTCTATAAAATGTGTGCGTCCATGATGAAAAACAAACATACATTGATGAATGTGTGTTTGCAAAATATAAAAATTAAGTGTTTGAGTATTTACATGATAAAATAGATAAATTTTCACTGAAATCTGTTGATTTAAAAAGTAACGTCGAATAAAGTGATTGAAAAAAATTAAGAGGACTAAAATTAGCCAATTTAAAAAATAATATAAACTAAGTTGACTAAAAAAATATTAAAAAAATTGGCTGAGTTAAAAAATAACAATGACTAATTCAAGTATTTTTCGATTTATGTGTTTTATCTGACAAATCTGTTAACACTATTTACTTCCACAGACAAAAAAATATAAATTTTCTCTCACTTTTTAAAAAAATGGAGAGAGCAAAAAAAAAAGAAGATTTTATTCAAAATAAAAAAGACAAGAAAAAAAGAGAAGGCCTTTTTTTTTGGGTCATTGAAAAAAGCTTAGAATTTGAAGGAAGAGTACTAGATTAGAAAATCAGGCTCGGGCCTGCAAGATATAGGCCTTTTATTATTATTGGGTTTTTGTTACGTACGTTTATTTGCCTAAATCACTGTCAGGTTCCGTACCCTTGTACGACACTATCACATCACACCTTTCATCGATTGATGCAGATAGAAATTGGGCCCCAAATTCAGTGCTTGCTCCCAATTTTCGTCCACTTCATTTTTCTGAATTTTGACATAATTACACAAGTATTCAACACATTATAAATTAAATTAGTAGTATCCAGCCAATAGGAATTAATTAGCTCACCACATCGCTCTCAGCAAATAACAAATGCTTTGTTTAAGTTGGAATAATCATTTCCTCACTTTAAGTTTGTGCACGCAAAATTAATTTGAGGGTTTCTGTTTAAATGATTTATATTTTTGGATTGCTAAGTCGGATTTGCATTATTCATTTTTGGTAAATAAAAGGGAAAAAAGAAGGGAAAAAAAGACAAAACTAAGAAACTTATTCGTGCCTAAAAGACATATTTACACACGCGCAAACAACAAATCAAACCTTATAAGAATCGTAGTGGAAAATAAGGTTATTAAAATTGCGTTTTAACACGTAAAATTGTACGACTTTACGTTCCTAGATAGTAAAATCGAACTAACTCGCATGTAAACTCGTTTTTAGGTAAACTCGTGTGAACTCACATAAAATTGCAAGTTTACTGGCGAGTTCACACATTTACTGCAAGAGGACAAAACAAGCAAAACGACATCATTTTGACTTGTAAAAACGATGTCGTTTTGCATGTCTATGAGATTTTTGACAAACCAAGAAAAACAACATTGTTTTGCCTTGCAAAAATGATGTTTTGCACGTCTCTGAGTTTTTAGATTTAGGTCGTTTAAGTATTTCAGAGTTGTCATTCACAACTGCGCCTATAATCGTGCTCTGTCATGCCATTGTGTAAAAAAAAAAAAATTACACAATATCACTAAATTATGTATTAACATATCAACAAAGTAATTGACTCTCAGATTATTTCCTCAAAAGTCTCAATTTTTTTTATTATAATTTGTTAGGAGGTCTTTGTCGCTGATAATAACTAATCCTCATTCAAGGCTTGATACATTTCTCTTAACAAAACATTATGCATACACCCATTTGAGAGGAATTATTAGAGAAAAATAAGTTTAACACATCATTTTTGAGCACACACAATGTAAGTATGATCCAAAAATATTTGGTAGAGCACATAACAGGTATGACCTAGTTTTATTGTGTGTCTAATGGTGACGTGTTAAACTTGTACTCACCAAGAATTTCTCCCCATTCAACAAAGCATATATACACCTCCAAAATTTGAACTTACCAAATGTTTAATAAACTCAATCATTTATCTCCTATGTTAACCTTCACTGTTTCGAACGTCTTGGAAATAATCCCGTATTAACAACTAATTAAACCTTTTTTTAAGGGGAAAAAAACCTTGTGCCTATACACGTATGGCAAGTCCCTTTAGTGCAGTATATAATACACTATATCATAAAGAGCATTTCATACGTAAAATAAATAAATAAATAAACAAACAAGAAAGAGTATTTTGTTCATATTCTACAAGACTTCAACAACCCCTTAAGCACGAATGGCAAGTCCCAATTGAAGGGAAAAGTACTCGAAGACCCTAACATATAACATCCTCAGATCAGAAAGGGTTCGTTCGTTGGTATAATAAATGTTGCACGTTTAATCCACAACTAGTTGCCGGTGCGATTAAAAAATCTCAATGCCGACCCATTTTTTCTTTAACCTTTTAACGTGTTGACTCTGAATCTTAATAAATGTTTATTTTCAGGTCCACGCCAAATTTCTCTGTACAATATTGTAGTGCAAAGGACGACTACTACTACTTGAATGTAAAGATCTCGTGTGCCCTCACTTTAACTGTTTTACTCTCCGTCAATTTAAAAAAAAAGTTGTCATACCTTGTTGTGATAAGTACCTTTCCATAGCTGAAGGTTTTGAAAATTGTTTACGTTGGCTACGATGGTAATTAAATTATGGTGTATACAAAAAAAAGTGGCCAGACAACATGAAAGGTTAGTTCTTCACTTTAGCTGCGGTTTATGCAATTTGGGTGAAAGCAATAAGTTAAATCTGATTTATAGATGATGAATTGATGATATATGTGAATAGGGGAAACAGGGCAAGGGACCACTTTCTGTGCAATTTTTAATTAAAACAGCTTATCTTCTTATCTGCTCTGTCTTTTTTATATGATATATAATAATAATAAACATTATTATTATGATTATTATTATTAATAATAATAATACTACAATCTCATTTTTTTTATGCGTCTCTTTCTCTGTTTATATTAACAAAAAAATTGTTATTTCAAATACTCACCACTCTCAAATGGGTCCCTGCAACAGAGAAGCTAAGATCATTAGAGATGCGAATCTTTTGAAAGCCAAAGGTTGCTCTAGCTTTAGTGTGGTGGGGTTTTTTTACATCATATATGATATATGTAACAAATTTACCCCTTCTTTATAATTGGACATAGGATTGTACTCAAATAATAATAATGCTTATAAAAAGAGAAAAAATAGCACATTCATTGATTCATACACATTGGTATGCATGCGTATGCTTAACTACATATAGCAGATTCACGGAGAAAAATGTACATGATGCATTTCCAGATATCGTACTTTGATCACTGACACATTGCGTGTGATTAAAGATTGCCAACAACACACACCAAAAAAAAAAAAGTATTGAGTTGCACACGTTCATGATAACTGAAAAGCTAGTTCAAAAACGCGAAGTTGATGCCATATCTTAGCAAGTAGGGAAAACGACAGCTAAAAATTGTTACCATAAAAGAGATGAACACCATGCATGATAGCCAGGCTCTGGCCGCAGTAATAAGTGCAGTGCAGGAAAAGTACGCAACCCTTCATCACTGCCATCTCTCAATCCTCCTCGAAAAGTGAGCTTGCTCAAAGTGCAGTGATTCCATAGGGTCTAGCTCATGCACCAACTTTCATATTCAGTTTACCCCTTAATTTTTTCTTGGATTAATTTTGGAGTTTTGCTGAGGAATTGAGAAATAATAGTCTTAAAAATTTCAATGCAATGAAAACTTAAAATTTTGATTTTGTAATTAAAACTTTGCTTATTTTGATTTTTTAACATATACTCTCTCGATTGTACTTGTTACCAAAATATTTTTTTTTTATAGTAAGATATCTCGAATAACCAAATAACGCTAACAATTTTTCTATCAACTCATGATGTGCGTGTTTGGATTTTGGTAACCGCTCTCTAGAATTGACTTTACGTTCTCTAAAAGTGAAAAATATTCACTTCTCCACCATTTTAAGAGAGTTAACTAAAAAAGGTTTTAAATTGTAGAACAAAGTGAAGTATTATAGAGTGTAATATTTGAGAGGCCAATATTTAAAGAGAGTGACAATATAACGAATCACTGCGTTGAAGGAGTTGCATTCTCCCACCCTAAACATTATATTGCTCTGTGCCACTTGTTGCAAGAATTTAACGCAAAACAAAAAGCCAAAATTTCTATCTGTCACCCAATATACAATCTTATTTCATTAATTATAACCTGTCAATGTGTAGTTAGCCACTGAAAGTGATGTAATATATATGGATCCTTATGTTAAGCGTATAAAATTGTAAAACTGACGGTGAGCAAATAACACCAACACCTTTTTTTTGGGTCCACTACTACACACTCTTATCTCATTTATCTATTTTCCTCTTACCTTCCGCCGGTGACGGAATTAAGCTTGTAATGGACTTTATCTTCCCCGTGTTGTTTCTCCCTCTGACAATTTGTCATGTGACTGTGGGGCTACCCAGCTTGCTGCTTTATTATCTCAAACAAAAGTGGTAAGATAAAAAATATTCAAGGACAAATTAAAGCCAAGCTATGAGGAACTTTCATTGTAAAAAAAATAAAAAAATAAAAAATAAAAAAGGATCCCATAAACTTTGAAATCCAATCAAATCAGGCTCTGGTTCATGCACCGGCATTCAAACTTGAATTTCAACCATTATCTTTCAATTCTACCCAATCAGCCCCACCGCTATATATTACATGTGGTCCCTGCTCAATTCTCTTAAATCTCAACCGCTGATCTTTAATTCTCCCAGCTTTGACCTCACTCGGAGATGGAGATCCACGGTGGAAAACATGCCTTTCCTAGAGGCAACAGCCCCACACATCATGGGCGGTCTCTATCACCAGCAATCAATAACAAAAATGTAAATTCCAAGTTTCCAATAACCCAAAAATAGTAAAATGAGCTTCACATGGTTTTTTTTTTTAATTTTTTTAATTTTTATTTTTATAAATAAAAGTTTAGATTAATTCAACACTAACATTTTGTAAAGGTCATTACACGCCTTCAAATGTTTTGAATGCTAGTGAAATAATTTATAAATCACTCAATTATTATTTCTCTTAGAAATTTAATTATCTTTAAGCAGTAGGCATTTCCTTTACATAGATTAAAAGAAAGAAAAGAAGAATTGGCAGCAAGTTGCTATAAAAAGGGGTCAGTGCCTGCTACAAATATTGTTGTTGTTGTTGGTCGGCTACACAGAGATAACACCCTTACCCACCATAGCCCATACAGACGTGCACTCTCACTCTCACATACTAGTATTTTATTTATTCTTGCTACCTTATCTCTCTGCAACACCCAGCCACTGATCGAAACCCTAGTCTCCTCTTTCCAAAAGAAAGAAAGATAGTCATGGACGTGGACATAGTGAAAGCTTCTCCTTGTGCTGCAGGGAGTAGTGACAGCTGCAGCATGGACATGATGGCAATGATGATGATGATGATGCCAATGGAAAAGTTCCCTGATGATTTATCATCAATATCTGACCCTTTTTATACCACCACCGCCAATGATTTCTCCAATTCAACCATAACTCCTCCCACATTCTCCAACCCTGCTCCGCCCAGTTTGGCTAATCCAATACCGCCAAGGCTTGATTCCGCCCACCTTCAGATCCCTTTCCAGCAAACCATAATGTCGCCGGCCAGCAGCAACGAGGCCAACAAGAAGAACTCCATGGCGGCGATGAGGGAGATGATATTCCGGGTGGCGGTGATGCAGCCGGTGCACATAGACCCTGAGTCGATAAAGCCGCCCAAGAGGCGGAACGTGAGGATATCCAAGGACCCGCAGAGCGTGGCTGCGAGGCACCGCCGGGAGAGGATAAGCGAGAGGATAAGGATACTGCAGAGGCTGGTCCCCGGTGGGACCAAGATGGACACCGCCTCCATGTTGGACGAGGCCATTCACTACGTCAAGTTCTTGAAAAAGCAGGTCCAAACTCTCCAGGACGCCTCTGCCTCAGGTGCTACAGCAACCACTACACCATCATTCAATAATAATATTAATATTTTCAATAGTATCAATGTTGCTGGCTTCACGGGCTTTTTAGGTGCCAATAATAATAATAATAATAATAATGTGAATTACTCTGCTTTTGTGAAGGGGTGCCACCACCAACCTTATCCAATGGTGGGTTCTTCTGCTTCCAAACAATTGCTCAGCTAATTGAGTACACAGACAGAGGGGAGGGGAAATTTTCTGTAATACATTGGTATTGATGCATATGGCGGTTGTAAAGAGTTAATTTAAGACGCTAGCTGTGTTTCTCAGTGATATTTGTCGTAGCACTTATTTTAATTTTCCAACTTCAAAGGGGAAAGAAAATATATTAAAGGAGTTTTTTTTGTTTTTTTCTTTTTTCTTTCAATAATCAAGCTAGTGGTAATGGATGAATATTTATTCTCCAATTTTCTTTCAGTTTGTTTTATTTAATAATTGATTTCACGTGGGCTATCTTATCAGAAAGAATGTCAGAAATTTGTTTGAATAAAAACAAGCACACTCTTACGATCCAATAAGTCTATTGTGAGCAAATCAACTCTTCCTCCATAATGTAATTCCTATCCATAATTTTTTTTTTTACCTCTTTTTCAATAATAATCAATCACTCACGTGCTTCTTGATGAAAGATTTCCTCCAATAAGATGAAAGCATGCATGACTCATTACTATCTATCACTATTATAAAACAAAACTTTGACCGATACAGCTCTGTTTAATTAACCACTATTGTTTTGTTTTCTAAATTTCTAATGGAACCCCTTTATTTTTATATATTTTTGCCTGCTGCATCTCTTTGGAGGGGTCACATGCAAATGCAACTCAGCGCTTTGTTTCAACCTTTCTGATGGACACACCTCTACATGGTGCAATATAGCCAGCAAGCATGCATGCATGCATATAGCTTTCGAGTAATACATGGCACCCAACATGCATTCATTGTAATATAACAGGTATATCTATGTGTATGATCCACTTATATGTCACATAAGCAATGTTATTTGTATATAGCATAGTTGACATGACATGGAAATTCAAGAGACAAAAGTAATGAGTCTTACTATACATTTTTTCACAACACATATCATTTTGTTCTCAATAATTATGTCAATTTTACTTTGTACAAATACTGTTTCTCATGTCAGGTCATTCTCACATTTTTGCCCTGTTCAAACAATGCAGCAAAGGTTGGTATTGTTTTCATCTAAGAAAATTATTATTACAATAAATCAGATGCACAGCTAAATGGAATAAAAGGATATCAATCACTTACCCATATAAGATAAACTTGCATATATGTAAATGAATTCGGATAAGTATTCTAATTCTCCATTTCTTTCCTTTCATTGATTGGAACATGCCTCCCCTGAAATAGCGAAAACTTCTTTGACTAATTATAAAAGAACAACAATGCTATATGGTACGTCCGATGAAATTTCATGAAAAACAATATGAAAATTATGGAAACAAATCAAAAGCAAGATAAAATATGATAGACTTTGATATCATTTAAGAATTGAGTTAGTCTAACTTAATCCTAAGACTAACTCATTAGAGGGGGGTGATGTCTAACTCTATATTTATCACTACAACAAATTTTGTCAAAAGACCTCATATCACCACAAATATATGGTTTAA
The DNA here is from genome assembly GCA_003254905.1 of Nissolia schottii. Classification (NCBI taxonomy): domain Eukaryota; kingdom Viridiplantae; phylum Streptophyta; class Magnoliopsida; order Fabales; family Fabaceae; genus Nissolia; species Nissolia schottii. Next base: position 303,249 of record QANU01089464.1, read on the forward strand.
GGCATAGAAACACTTTTAGTGAAAAATACAACATTTCTTAATATTGAACAAGCAACATTAAAATGGTGAAGAAAATGAAAACGTAAAAATTATGGGTAAACAATTTTTTTTGAAATTTTCAGTGTTTGAAAATACTTTTTCATAGAATTTTTAACTAATTTGAATTTTAAGTAGAGGGAAGCTTTATAGCCCGAAAGCAAAGCGCATGAAAATGCACATTTCACGTGTTGTATATCTATTTAAGGAGATAGACGCTAAATTTTAATCCTTTAAATATTAAAAAAAAAGACAAAACTAAAACAGTTATGATTTTCGTGTTGTGATCGCATTGGACTTTCTCGGTCAACATATCTTTCTCCTTTTAAGTGTGATCTAACAAGTTTCTAAGCATAGAAGGGTAAAATTGTAGGTTTTTACATTCTAGAACGAGTTTTCAATGACCATGGTTGATAGAGTTAGAATTAGATACTTTAGAAGTCACATGTTTACTGAGTCACAAAGTTAGATATAGGCAGTCGACAGAGTTAGTTATTAGTTGAGAAACGGTTAGGCATGCAGTTGAAGCTGAATTGAGTGATGCTCAGTGTGCTCATCAGCTATATTAAAACAATCACAGGGTAATTATATATATATATATATATATATATATATATTCAGTTAATGAATTAGAATCTTGCAGATCCAAATTCCTTACCTAGTGTTATACGGATCTAATCAATATTATTATTATATAAATATATCCTCTTAGGTTAAATTTGCTTCATGTGTAAACAGAATCGGAGTCGTGTGCAGCAGGAAAGTCAAATAGTATTAGTTTAGGCATAACCAGCGCGGATGATCAAATTGGACAACTTTGACCATAAGGCTCACCCATCCCATATTACTCCAGCTGCTTTTTTTTTTTTTTTTTAAATAAAATAAGATTGATAAAAAATGTTATTTGTATTTATTTAATATAGAATATTGTGTTGACTCACATTTTATTTGTTATTAAATGTGATACAATGAGATGTAAATTTGCTTTTATTTCATTTAATAATAAATAATTTGTAAGTTTACATGATACTCTCTATATATTAAATGAGTCTAAATAGCACAATTTGGGTCACATAGGTTAAAAGAATTAGGTTGCCTCCCGCAGCAAGGTCGAATTATTTGGTTGTTCATGTCTCAAGGATCATGCCTCATCAATGTCCCATTTTCCTGGTCTTACTCTATATATGTATGCGAGCAAATCTGAAAAGGGAAAATAAATAAAAAAGAAAGAGATCAAGGTGAGAGAAATATGGAGAAGTCGCTCTAGAGAATTCGTGCCATGTGATATAGGTCTATCTAAGGGTCCCAACACACCCAAAGAGATATGGTTTTTAATTATTATTTATCGCTACCTGAATAAAAACTAAGAGAGGCACTCCTCCAACAATCTATCTGCATTATACCCCCACCATGCCACCTTCTACAGAGAGCGATGTATCCACTTCTGACACATTCCTCCTATCATACATTCTTATCTTTCCATTTTCACTCTGCATGTTTTATGTTTTACGTTTGAAGATTAATGAAGTAAGTAATTTTACTTTTTAAGATTGCAAACATTGATTATATTAATTATTTTGTATTTAAAAATAGGAAAATGTGAAACATGTCTCAAAAATAATTTGAGTTAATTAATTTTATATTTTCATAAGGAAAGGACACAGCAAGACGATCGATTATTGACTAACAATGAATAATTATATAACACAGAGGAATCAGTTAAGATGCTTCTCCAAATATGATTTCAGAAAGGAAAAGCAAAGCTAGATTGGCCAATAATGTTGACGAGTCTATTTGCCGCTGCCCTTGACTTTCTAATTATTATTCGCTCAATTTTAAAATAGTTATTCATTTTTTATTGTAATTTATTTTAAAATAATTATTCACTTATTAAATTTAAATATTATTAATTAATTATTTATTTAACATACCTTTATTAAATAATTTATATTTATTTATTATAATAATTTTAACAACTCATTATAAAAAAAAAGACAATTTAGGTAAAATATTTTGAATTATTTTCACATTTTTTAATCATATAACGTGAGTGTGGACCTTATGATGTATGTGAGAAATGAGGTTTGGTGTATACACCATATTTAGTGTACTAATAATATTTTTGTATAAATATATTGAAGAGAGAAACGGAAATAAAGAGAAAGAGCCTGCGCATTGATTAATGTGTGTTATTTTACTATTTTTTAGAGAAACGTTATTTATACATCTCAATTCTCAAATATTGTTATTTGTTGTATACTTCACTCTCCCTAACATGCGTTTCTCCTTTTTTTTATTATTTATTTTTTCTCTCTTCTTCCCCAATATGCCTCCATTTTTTTCTCGTTCCATCTTATTCTTTATAAAACCAAGAGTTTTCATTTTCGTTTCTATCACGTTCGTTATTTTTAGTTTTTCAAAAGTTTGTATATGTGTGTAGAAAATTTTGTGCATGATATAGAAAAGTTTGTGCATTTTTGTTGAAAAATTTGTGTAAATACCAAAGTTTTCTTTTTCATCTTCCTTTTTGTCATATTTTCTTGTTTTTCGTTGTTAAAAAGTTTGTGCACGTCAGTTCCAAAGTTTGTGCATGTACTTTAACTTAACATTTTGTACATGGTAGAGAGTAATTTCATGCGCTTAGAGTATGAGTGCGAAGCAGAAAATAAAGTACGACAATTATTTTTCGTTATTTAATGCATCGCATATCTGATTTGATTTGGTTTCACATATAGAAAATGTTTGTGCATGTATGTAAAAAAAGTTTGTGCGTATATGTGCAAAAGTTTGTATATTCAAAGCTGTTGTATGTACCTTGTGGTAGCTGAATGCTGGAAAAAAATTGATGTATATGTAGCAACACTCTTTTTATTCACTCACTTTGACATATTTGGATAAACAATTTACGATAATACTATAATAACACTATAAATTGTTGTCCAAAAAATATTACCTTAAAATCCATGGCAGGTCGTAGACTGAAAAAATAGATCAGGATAGTAGTATACATATATAGTTGCCTAGATTGGATTCAACGTTGTATAACTAATTAATTAGGGGCGGCTAGCTTCCAAGACATACCAGATTAATATTCCCCTTAATTGGAACGTAGTAGAACCCATGTCTGACTATTAATCCACAGCAACCATAATTCTATCAACCAAGCGTTTGTTAATTCAATAACATCGTCTCCGATCCACCAAGAAGTTCATATATTGAGAAGGGGCTACCTCCATTCCCCGACCAATCTCCTTGCATCTTTTTCTTCTCCTAAGACTATATAGCAGAGGGAAGCCAAGGGAGGCTGGAAAATAAAATTGTGTTTTTACAATATTGTTGGCTGGCAAAAAAGAAAAAAATAATTATTAGTTTCAATACCCCTTGTGAATGGAGCAAACCCACAGGCCAGCCGTATACCCCTTAACTGGACTTCAAAATGGCGAGGGATTAGTCTCACCTGTCACGCGGCTGGGGATACCTTGGGAAACCAAAAAAAAAAAATTATATGTCTAAATGTATATTAATTTAAAGATGTACGTAAATAATAGAAGGGACCATTGTTATGATACAAGTATAACATATTATAGGGTAAAATAGATCACTCAAATGAAGTACTATCAGCTAGCACTAAAATTTGTGAAAGTTTTTAAGCTTGGTCCATTTTATGATAACATTTAATTAAACTTTTTAGACAATTTATTGTGCGCTATGTTTTTCACTTTTAGTGCATTTTAATGAAATAACCGAGGTATCATTACAAGTTGAACAAAGCACAAGTTAATTTTATTTTACTGTAAGCACACCTAATTAAACAATTCCATAAGCAATGATTTGCTTATTTTGTCGTCATTCTAATTATTGTCACTCTTGCATCAATCCAACTACGCTTTCATTGTGAATTTAGAAGAGAGAAGTAGGTTGATTGCCTCCCGCGGCAAGGTCCAATGATTTAGGTGTTGGTTTCCAAAGGATCATGCCTCATAAATACCCCATTTTATTTTCCTTCATTATTTACCAAATCGAGATTGGAAAAAAGAAAAAAAAAATGGAAAAGAATTGTGAGAGATATGGACAAGGCACATATCTAGTGAAGTTGGGTCATGTGAGATATTCCACTAGGGTCCCCAACACACCCACCCAAAATGAGAAGAAGAGATGAGATATTTAATTAATTTATTTTAGAGAATAAAGGCTAAAGGGCAAAGAGGCAATGTGCATGCATTATCCTATATAGTAGTGCATTGTATGTATCCTCCTCCTCTGACAAATTCTTCCTCCCTATACCATATCATTCCACTCCAATTCATGTAGTGGCTTATATCTATCTTCTACCGGTTTCTGGCTTTATTCTCAACCACCCAACATTTTACTCTCCCTACTTGGGACAAGCATCTTTTGTTCTTTGCGGTGTATACCGTAATGATCAATGTAGATTATTAACTAAGAGTTAAGAACTATATATGTTGGAGGTTTCCGATGTATAAAAAAAACCTTATGTTGGACGAGTCTAAGTATAATAATTTCATTAAAATATAAAATACAATTACATCAACAAAAATGATTAATTATTACACTCATTATCTCAAAAACTAATTTAAGACTTGAAGGACCTTCCTTTGATATCTCATGTTGCACAGATAGTGATACCTTTTAAAAATGAGTGGTTATGAAGCCACTAATATTGTTTTATTTTATGATTTTTAATTTAATATAAATAGAACGTAAAATTTAATATCAACCATTAACTTCTATAAGATATCAGTACCATTAAAAAAAGTTGAGCTAACAAGAGAACTACCTTATGTAGTCGGGTCATGTTTTTAGTAAATAGTGTTTGCTCACTATTTAGGTGTTAGTGATTTTATTTATACTATTCTTAAGTTAAAACTAAGTCTTAAAAAAGAAGCATACAATACTCAATTGAAAAGAAAAACAGTTAATATTTAAGTTGGTACTTGAAAAATATTTTTGATGTTTAACTTGGATTTAAAAAATTAACGTGTCAACTTAATACTTATAATATTTTTGTGGGCCAACTTAATTCCTTTATCTAATTTTTTAATGGAATAACGTGGGCAATGAAAAAAAAATCAAGGACTAAGTTGGTTCCGAAATTTTTTTTTAAAGACTAAATTAATACTTTAATTTTTTCAAATAGTAAATTGGATATTAAGACATTCTCTATGACGAACTTGGGCATTAACCAAAAAATGACACCTAATATATTAACTAGTAGGTTCCATTTTGTTTTTTGTTTTTCTTTCGTTTTCTTTACAATTATTGTATGAAATTTTCGTTTTTGAAACTTTTGGGCGCTGTGTATTACGGTTCAGCCCAATGTATGCAGAATACAAGCGATGTAACTATTCAAAATAGCCCAAAGGTTGAATGTTTCAAATAAAGGATGGGTTACTTAACAAACTTCTACCATATTTTGGGGCATTTATCCATAGTTCATTTGATTCTATGGGCTGCTTCTGTTCCTCTCCCAAATTACCATCACGGCCACCAATATCGTAGGACCAGTCCATTTATTTATCAAAATTCTGTGAGTCGGGCTTTCGGACCACATCAGAATATTACTACTATTTTGCCATTAATGATCATGTGCCTTACGCATGATATTTTGTAAGGGAGGTCATTGTAGATTTTATTAAACTTTAGGAACTTTATGTGATAGTTTTAATCACGGGCTGTCACAACATTTAAGTAAGTATAATACGATTAACTTGTCATTAAAAAAAGTCACTAATGTTATCCTAATCATAATCTCATAACAATATGGGTAAGTAACACAAAATTTGGTGAGATTATATTGTCTTTTTCTATTTGTTCAAACGACAAACGTTTCTCTAAATAATAATAGAGTTTGTTATGGATTAGACACTAAGGATTCGGAGAGCTTTGACCCACTAAAGAGAGGGAGTTTACCTTGCCTAAGGGCTCAAAGGAAAAACCTACTAAGGAGTAGTGAGAGTTCATCTCACACACTTACACTTGTTAGCCCAAGAAGAGAGGCAGAAGAAGCTTGCAAGAGGAGAAGGTCGCAACACAAGTCTAGTAGAGAGTAGCCCAATAGGTGTTCTGTAGGCTGCGAACTCAAGACTCTGGACCCGACTCGGCCCAACAAAGTCAAAGGAGAAAGTGACATGTTCTTTTCCCGCAATCAGCGGACCGCGTAACTAACTCTTAGATAAGCGAAAAAAGATAAAACTTAGAGATAAGGGGAAGCCATTATTCGAATCCCCCGTATTCTATCTCTATCTAATCGACCTGACTTACCTATAAAAGTACATGACCTCAGGTCACCAAGTATCACTCATTCACTCTCTAAAATACTCACCCAACACTTGTGGTTACTTGAACATCAAAGTTGTAATGACCCAAAAATCATTACCGACACACAAGGGACTAGTTTCCTTAGAAGGCTCTTACGAAGGCTTTGAAAAAAATAGACACTTTAACTTTAATTAAAAACAAATAAAACTTTTATTTTCTGAATAAACATAAACTCTTTTACAATGAACATAAATATGCATGATAAAAATACGCAATTGGTTCGAAGATCATGCTTGTATACAATTGGAGTACTCTAGGAATGACTCGATTACAAAATAAAATAAAACTAGCATGTCCTATAGGTTGCTTCACCTCAAGGTGAATTGTTGACTCTTGAATTCTGACGTCGCTGCACTGACCATAAACTCCATGCATTGCTACTCCTTTTCGTAACATGTAACTAGACGGGGAGGTTGAGGGCCGAAAACTCTAGGAAGAATCTCAGCAAATGACCGTCTGTACTGCAACGTAGAACACTTCAAAAACTTGACATGCAGATGCAATACATAATATATAACAAGCATAAAACATTTATAATAGTAATACTTTATAATAAAACATAACCTTATCCAAAACATAATCATTAAGTAAGGAAGATATCTAGACAGACGGTTCTCGAGCATTATGGTCTTGCTTATGCCACACTACCCAAGTATCTAGGTCACGATAGTTAGGGATACACTATCTGAGTCCATAGATTCCTGATAGTTAGTCTTGACGTATTACCCAAGCACCTAGGTCACGATAACTGGGGATACGCTACCCGAGTCCATATATCCTTGATATTTAGTCTTGATTCTTACTACAATGGTATCAAAGGTCAACATAGGCTGTCGCTGACTTACAGTTGTATCCTAGATATAAATTTCATGAAAAAACAGTTTAAATACATAACATAACATGATCATAATAACATAATTATTTAACTGATACTAATAGCATAACATGGTTTCATTTCATAAATAATCTTACACACACAACATGACATACTTAATGCAATGAAACATGCGGTCCCATGTGATTCTAAAATAGTTTCATGACTTTCAAAGATAGTTTCATAAACATCTACTTCTTAAATAAGGAGTTTCTAAATAAATCACTATTTCATAAAGAAATAACTAATTAAGAACTTAATTAATAACTAACTTCATAAAAAAGAATTCCTAATAATAACTAACTTCATAAATACATAAAATAAAATACTAAGTTTCACCTCCTAGGATTTTATAAAATATGCATAAATAAATAATTATAAATAAATAAATAAATATCTTTTAAAATAAAATACATGGTCTAAAATAGACCGTGAAGAAAGCCACTCATCTAAAATGGCTGACCGCTAATGAACACTAAGCTGGGAGCTCCTGACACCCTACGTGGAAGCATTGCTTCCGGAGGAACAAAAAACGAGAGGGAGAAAATAAATGAAAAGAACTGGAGCAAAAAGTCTCACAAAAGTGGAACCTTTCAAGCTCTTGAGTGAATTAGCAACTCTAAACATTCACGTGAAGCTTCTATATATAAGGGGAGAAGGAGACCCCCTTCTAGTGATGCATCCAATGTGGGACTTTATTCTCGTGCCATTGCAATGCTCCCTAGGCATTGCAGCGCGCCCAACATGTCGCATCGCTATAGCGCGCCTAGGGTACTACAACGCGCCAACTTTTCCTTTTTTTTAACCTAAAATACTATGGGTCACCACCTTTGCAGACACACCTCGTTGTTGATCTCTCATGCACGAGTAGCTCGCTTTAGCACTTTCGTCCAAATGTTAGAGCTTCTGCGAAGACGCCTTCCTTAACCCTCTACTCATGTTAAGGTAACTTCGTTCCCTTTACGAATTACTTAGAAACATTGGCACCATTTGTAGGGGTCCTTGATACAATCTAATTAGTATCAGATTACCCTTTTAACAGGTGCTCTGATGGAAGTCAATAATGCCGTTGGAAACTCCCCTCATCACCAACGCCGGCTTGGGATACCTCAAGATGGGGTCAGGGACTAGCAACACCACAAACCTAATCCTCGGGATGGGAAACTTATGTCCATAAAAGGGTGAAATGAGGTGGAGCGTCAAGAACCCAATAGTCGATGCATCCCATTCCGGGTAGTTGTCTCGTATTCCAAGAACAATATGGACCCCCCACGAGGTCATTCTCGAACTCTAAGATCTTATTTACCGACAAGAGCAACACCTCAAAGCTTAAGAGTAGAAAGATAAACCCAAAAGGAAGGATCAGAGAGATCATGGCCAAATTGTGGCCAATCAAATACCTAACCCTCCTCGGCATTTAGACTACCATAAATCGTAGGCATAGGAAATGTCCTGGACTCCCTCGCATCATAGGAACAGGGAGAAATCCCCTTCTCCAACCCTGCGGCGAAGGAGATCCCATAGGACTCTTTCTTCGCAACACCGACACTAAAGCCCTCCTAAACAATTCAATAATCACTGGATCCAATCCAACACTCTCAGCTCTTAAGCCAACACGAGCGGCCTAATCGACACAAAAATTCTCCAAGGAGGACTTGTGATTCAAACTCTAAAGGATCCATCCACTCTAAACTAACCCGAGCCTCAAGGGGGCAGTAGCGGAATAGAGGGCTAGTTGTGAATGATAGCCCATTCTCCGATGAAATTATTGGCGTTAACCCTCTGCAGAATTTCATGCTCCCCCCAAAATGATAAAGCCTATGATGGAACTACAGATCCACAAGAATATCTCATAGCATTCAAATCCAAGACCTGGTTGATGCAAGCATCTAACGCAGTACTTTACAGGGCAATCCGGCTAACCCTCACTAGACCAACAGAAAAGTGGTTGTTCTCTTTACCTAAGAGGTCGATTACTAGTTTCGAGGACCTCTTTCAAAAGTTCATGCTACAATTCACTACAAGCAAGAGACAACCCAAGATTGGCCTTTTGGGCATTAATCAGTGAGAGAATAAGTCACTGCAAAGCTACCTGGAGTGTTTTTCCAAAGAAGAAAACTTAGTGGAGAGCATTACGATCGAACACAGACTGATGGCACTATGCTTTGGAGTCCGTCCAAGGACCCCATTCTTAGAAGAACTCCTCGGGTAGGAACCAAAGACACTTAAGGAATTCAATCGAAGGGCAAAGGAGCACATCAATAAGGAAGAGAGAAGAAAAACTTTACAGAGAAAAGATCTCTACACCCCCCAGCATGCTAAACCAAGAGCATTCGACAAAGGAAAGTCCGCATTCAAAGTTAGGAAGGCAACGGAATTGGATCGAGCTAAAGGCAACCCTATCGTAAAACTTGAAGAAGATAGTTAATCTTGTTTATATTCTGCCACCCAGATTGCTAAGGAATGTACCCCAAGGAAAGAACCTCCCTATTTGTAAATTCCATCGGTCCCATTATCGTAAGACCAACAACTATATTCACCTTAAAGAGGCCTTGGAGGAGCTCATCCAATAGGAAAAGAGCATGATGGCACAATTTCTTAAGAACACAGGTAAGAAGCCCAAAAAGCAAAGGTCCCCTGACTCTAAGGATGATAAAAGGAACACCACAAGTAAGGAACCCGATTCCACAAATGGTGATGATAATGAGGGTGATAAGATCCTCAAAACAGTCAATACCATCTCGAGTAGGTTCGCAAGTAAGGGAGAGTCTGAAACTGTGATGAAAAAGCACCTTAACGAGATAATGAGTGTACCCACTAAAGATTGGGCTCACAAAAAACTGCCATCGATGCCACCAATCAATTTCACCAATGAGGATGGCCAAAGAGTCACCTAGAATCATGACGATGCAATGATCATCTCGATCGTCATGGTCAATGTCGACGTAAAGAGAGACCTAATTGATCAGGAAAGCTTGGCAAACATCTTGTTCTGCAACGCCTTCAACAAGCGTGGACTTAATCCTTCCAACTTGAAAGCCCACAAATCAGAGAGCTGATAAGCTTCACAAGAGAGTAGATAAATCTAAGTAGATATACCACCTAACATGTCACTTTCGGAACTTGAGCTGAGAAAATTGACTTCCTAGTGGTCGACCGACCATCAATGTACAATGCCATTATCGACTGAAAAACACTAAGCAAGCTAGGAGCTGTAGTATCTGACATTCACCAAGCCATGAAGTTTTCTTCAGAAAAAGGAGAAGTCATCACAGTGAAAATGGACCGCTTGCTCTCAAGGAGATGCTACCCGGCAAGCCTAGAAGTGGGGCATAGGAAAAAAGTCTCAGGATGAGAACTCCAAGACTAGAGCCAAAGTCATGATGGTAGGCCTTGGCATCCAAGATCATCCAACACCCAAATATGGAAAGCCAATCCGCAATTGAAAAGGAGCTTATCACTTGGAAGAGGCTCGGGAAAAGGGATCATACAAGCCAAATGTTAGGATACATTCAGAGATCCCACAGGCTTCGAATGCAGTTAATCTCTACAAAATCTACATCTAATCCAAAATGTATGCTCGGAGGGAGGGTACTCTTTTCCAGACCTAGGTTTTCCTCTCAAGGGAGGTTTACCTGGGAGATTTTTAACGGGCCCAAATGTTGAACAGTACACAACCCAATCATTAATAAAATTTTAATCTTTTATTTGCTACTTGTGCATGCACGGAAGGATCACCTTCCCAAACAAAAGTATGGAGGCCAACCAAAGAGGTCATAACCTAACAAAAGAAAAACCACGGTAACAAAAAACAATACCCACGATACAAGCTTGGATGCAAGCTTAGGGTAATTAGCCACTGTTAAGTGTCATATTTTTGCGATTTCACCTATTGAAATGACACCTGTGTGCTTAGGTTTTCATGAATTATCTGACTAAATTTCCCACTTTTGTAGGATTTCTAATATATTCTAAAGATGAATGCAAAAAGACAAATCAAGAAAAATCCCACAAAGAATGAAGCAAATAGCAAAGGGGGGCAAAAGAGCCAAAAAGACAAATTCAGAGAAGAATCCGCTCAGCGGTACCCACAGGCCATTCAGCAGAACAACAAGGCTAGACCGCTCAGTGAGACCTCCAGGCCGTTCAGAGATCATTGCTTCAGAGTGAAGAAACTTCGTCGCGAAGCAAGCTCTGCCAGCCACCCTGCCACCCTGCAAGCCGCACTGACACCGCTCAGCGCACTGCACGCTGCTCAGCAGCTCTGATGGATAATGTCAGAGCAGAGCCACCACACAGAGGATAAAACCTCGTGGCGAAGAAAGCTGCGCCGCTCAGCGGAGGCCCTCAGCTGCTCAGCGCACCCCCCCCCAATTCAGCCTATAAATAGAGGCCCAAGGCTCACACTTCAGCATCCAGTTCTTTTCACACTTTCACATATTCTATCCAAAATTTAGAGTAGTTTTGTAGCAACAAAGAGGGGGCTAGTGAAGAAGCCAAGAATGATCAAAGAAGCACGGCGGTCGTTGTCATGACAGCGTGAGAACGTGTCATGGTAAGCATTCATCACCATGCCTCTGAGATTCTCTCTCGTAAGATGGATTTCTAATCCTTTTGTTGTTGGGATTCTGATGAATATTGTAGTATGATTGTATCCATATGCTTTTGCATGAATGAATCTATCACTTTCTTTGATTTGCATGAATCGATTTCTTATGCTTGTTTTAGATTAGCTACCTAAAGCATGATTTCAAACTGCATTGTTGCGATGAGAACAACATCATAAGGTTGTAACTAAACCAATTCATCTGATAAGCCTAATTACTAGAGATAGAGTTAGGATTATCATTCGTTTTAACACCTGAAATAACGTTGGTTTACTTTGTTAAATTTGTGCAAGAAATTGACAGCATAATAAAGGAAATCTAATGATCTTTTCATGCTTGAAAGAGATGAATAAGATAAGAACTGGTGGCGAGGAATTAAAGAAATGATAATTCATATGCATTTAGTAAATAGATAGATGAAACTGCAATAGGATTCAGTTCCCAACAAGCTTCTTGATCTATCTCTGATTTGTTACCTATTTATCTTTTATGTCATTTATTTAATTAGAACAAATCTCTACAGATCCCTCATTTTATTGTTTAATTAATGAACTCAAGAATGACATTATGCAACTCTCTGTGGATACGACTATACCCGACTATACTGCAATTGGATCCCTTGAGGATCTGAAAGCTATAAAGTAGGATATATAAAAATGAAGAGAGTGTAAATAAGCTTTCAATAGCCACCAAAACACTCCCAGTGATTGACGTTGGTTAAAATGGGTAGGTGAGAGGAGCTCCAACACCTAAGCTCTAGCATCAAAGGACCAAGAGGTCTAGATTGCTACTCTCAAGTAGCAACAATCACACACAGTATAAGATGACCTACAACTGAGTTGCTAAAAAAATTTGGGAACAAACGACAAAAATATACAACGCATGCAAAAGATGCAAAAATATAAGAATTAAGCTTATAGCATAACGTTCATCTAACTAAGAGTTCACTCAAGTATTAAAGGACTTTAGAATAAAATCTCAACAAAATACAAAAGAAAAGGGGGGCATGCCCAATATATTTAAAGTGCAAATCAAAGGAAGCCCCAACCTAACACTTGTGAAGGTGGCTTAATGCATATAGAAAAAGTAGTTCTCTTGGTCCTCTTGGAAAAATCAAGGGCTTTCCTAATTGGTAGGGAGTTGCAATTTGTATCCTTTATTAGAAAGACCACTAACTAACAGCTTGTGGAGTCCTTTCTTGACGCCAAACTCCTCTCTCTTAATATAAGGGAAGCCCAAACACCTCGAGTGAGGGCCATGCATACAACTTTGCATTAGCAAGTCTGATGGGAAAATATTCCTTTTGAGTAGGAGCAGATTCTCTCACTATTCCTACAAAGGAACCAACACAGTCTAAGTTAGAGATAACAAAAAAGAAGTTCAACAAGCCAACAAAGGAAAAACAAAAATACTTAACCTGGCCAACGAAAGTGGTCAACCAGCCCTCCTTAGATCCTTAGAGGTGCTTGGTCGGAAAAACACCCCTGCCCCCATCCTCAAGCACTTGGGTTGACAGGCCTTCCCTCCTTGGAGATTCCTGGTCGATCCCCCTCCCCTATCCAACCAGAAACGTGGTGGAAAATTGCTCCACCACTGCCGACAAACCTCATCTTTACCATATCCTACATTTGCTTTAACATACCAAAAAAAAACCTTTTATTGAAGCAAAAATGGTGGAAGTCCATAAACCTTGACTATAGCAAAAATGTAAACTTTATGGAAAAGATAGGGAAAAATATAACTTTGATACTACATATGCATTCATAGCAAAGGAACATACAAGATTCAAGGATCAACATGCAACATTGAAAAAAAAAATATTGAGTATTTCATTTGAACAACTCAAAGAAAAAATAACACTTTGAGGACAACAATGGTGTTTTTAATAAATTGGAAGAACTTTAAAGTTTTAATTTTTTTTTTCTTTGAGTGGGGGGAAGGAGATGTAACAAAGGTTAACATGGACGCTTCTTTCACTTTAAGTGAGGGGAAACCATGTCCAAGCACCATCTTTTATTTATGATAACAAATATACAAATCAAAAGCTCCTAAGTGACAAGCTCCCAGTAGCATCCTTACATGTCCTAGGTATCAAACTCTCAAAGAGTCGGGCTCCTAAGGAGAGAGTTAGGATGGGATCAAAATTCTAGGTCTCAATAAATAAACAATGAAGTCTCTGCAAAAGGGACAACCTTCCAAGAGTTCTCCTCCCAAGAGCCCACCTTCGAGAAGTTCTCCTCCTAGGAGCCCACCTTCTAGGAGCTCTCCTCCTAGGAGCCCTACTTCCTAGAGCTCTCCACCTCCCAGGATATCTCCTCTTAGGAACAACCTTTTCGGAGCTCTCATCTTATGAAGCCACTTTCCAGAAGCTCTCCACCTCCTAGGAGCCACCTTCTATGAGATCACGTCTTGCTACAAAGAGGTGAGAGCTCACCTCTCACCTACGGAGAAGTTGAAGCTCACCTTACCAAATTGCACTCGTCATCCCAAGAAGAGATATCCAAGACCCCCCACAATAGGAGAGAGTAGCAACACAAGTCAGGGAAGGAGCAACCAATAGGCGGTCACTAGGTCGCTAGTCCAAGACTATGAACCTGACTCGACCCAACAAGCCAAAGCACTTCATCTCCAAATAAATACATAAAATAAAAGGCTTCTTGGCCACATCATAATGGTAGACACAACAACACGTAGAGCTACAACCAACGAGTATTGAAAATACCCTCAAACAACAAAATTCTTACAAACATACCACATTTTTTAGGAGTTGGGATATAAAAGGAAATACAGAATTTGACCAAATAGAATTCGACCATTCTACTGGGGGTTAATGTTATGGACCAAAGACTAAGGGTTCGAAGAGCTTTGACCCACTAAGGAGTGGGAGAGCTTGCCTTGCCTAAGGGCTCAAAGGGTTTTAGCCTACTAAGGAGTAATGAGAACTCATCTCACATGCTAACACTTGCCAGTCCAATAGGAGAGCTCCAAGATGTTTGTAAGAGGAAAGGGTCATGGCACAAGTCCAGGAAAAAGCAACTTAATAGGTATTTTCTAGGCGGCGAGCCCAAGACTCTAGACTCGACTCGATCCAACAAGGTCAAAGGAGGAAATGGCATGTTCTCCTCCCAAAATCTGAAGGTCGCATAACTAACTCTTAGATTAACGAGAAAAGATAAACCTTTGAGATAAGGGGAAGCCATTATTCGAATCCTCCGCACTCTATCTCTATTTAAACGACATAACTCACCTATAAAAGCACATGACCTCAGGTCACCAAGTATCACTCATTCACTTTCTAAAATACTCACCCAACATCTATATTTACTTGAGTGTCTCCGTCTTTGCAGGTACACCCTGCCGCTAATCTCTTATGCATGAGGAGCCCACTTTTGAGCTCTACTCGTGTTTAGGTAACTTAATTCCCTATACGAATTACTTAGGAATAGAATTAAATGCAATTTCTTATTGAAGTGTTTATACTATGTCGTTTATTTTTTTTTTCATGCTCAAAAGGCCTTATGATTCTCGTCCGACTTTTGTTTATGTGACTTCAAAGTCCTTTCTCTTGTATTTTTTTTCTTTTGAGTTGTTGACGCCAACAGTCTTACATCATGGCAGGGACAAACTCATAAGAGGGTCTGTAGGGGTTGTGCCCCCTCATAACCCCCCTAAAAGGAAATTACCAAATTGCCTATATACAATATAGATCCACATCATGTTGAGTTAACAATTCATTGGCTTAGTGGTAGTTTGGGGGGTAGGTTTCTTTCATACTTGTGTGTAAGGGTTATAATCCTAAATTTGCAAATTTGTAACCTTTTATCTATTTACTTTTAACCCTTTTTATCTATTGCGATACTTCCTTGATTTTATCTATTTTAATACCTCTGAAGTAGTTAACCTCAACATTGACGATAGCTCTTTGGGTAATCTTAGCCCAGCTGGGGTAGGTGGCCTCCTCCGAAGTGATAATAGGTCCTAGCTCTTAGGATTCCATGGCTCTAACAAGATCTCAAACAATCTTATTGTTGAGTTACTGGCGATTCAGCTTGGGATTAAGCATTGCTGTCACAACATTGTGTGCAAAATGGGTCGCTTGAAATCTACAAGACTTATTGAGACTGCAAACTGCTCATGTGATCCTTATGGATACTTGTGACTGAATGAAGAGGTATTGGAATGTTTTGATGAACATGTCTTGCGTGAGGAGAATGCAAGTGTGAATTATTTGGCCAGGTTGGGAGGTAATGGGTCTAGTGATATGGTAATTCTAGAGTAGTCTCCTACAGGCATCCATCCTTTTTTGCGAAATAACCATATGGGTGTTTTCTCCTAAGGGTGTAGCTTATTTTGCATAATAAAAATAACACTAATACCTGCTCAAAACATAATCAATTTGTATTTACTTTATTTTTACATTAGAAATTTTGTCTTTTCATCTAATTACGTTTAGAAGAGTATTGTTCTTTTTTTTTTTTTTTTTACCTTTTCTTTCTTTTGATTACAATGAAGGGAGTTGAACTCAAGATCTCTAGAAGGATAAGGACTCTAATGCCAGTTAGGCTATAACTCAATGGTATAATATCGTTTATTATTAGAATCAAAGAAAAATGTATTGTCTTACTGAAAAATCAAATTAGAACCAAGATGTTGCATGTATCTAACCTTGGGGTGACTTCAAGAACTTGAAGGTGATGAACACGGTGGTGGTTTGTAGCCTTGGATGATAGTGATGATACTTATAAAAGACACTTCGATGCCCAAGTTTGTTTGCGAGTGAATATGAGGTGAGTAAATTAATTAGAGAGTGTACTCGATCATGAATAAGATCCACGCTTATATACCTGTGCATGGACCGATATGATTCTAGTCGTTGTGAGATATCTATAGCTGCTCTTGAGGTCATCATGGGCTCATTATGGGTCGTGTACATAATAATGTTCATGAAGTCTTGACACACACCAAAACGTCGTTAATTTCAGTGCGCGATCAAATAATAATTTATAAAACTAAGAAAATCCCAAAAATGTAGTACAGGGGCTAACCTAGGTTGTCTCTAAGGAAGCAATTTCCATGCCAATTATAATTACAATTAAAAATGGGGGTTTGGATTGATGAATATAAATAAAAAGAAAGCAAAACGAAAGTAAGTCAACAATGATAAAAAGCAATATCCTGCATACGGCGTTTATAGATCAAGGATTAATTGTCATTGGTTCCTAATTAATTATTCATACGAGGGGATGTTGTTTATTAGTTGAAATCTCTAACTAATACACAACTCACTTAAGAGACTATGATCGTCAATACCCTAAGCATTTATTAATACAGGAATTAAAGCTAAGATCTCAACATTTAAAACCCATATCGATTATGTTCCAATTGCACAACCTAATTAAATCTAATTAGTTCCCCAAAAAGTTCCCAAATCCTAAATCAGTAAATCCTACAATCGTCAAGATCTATCAACCTAGAATTAACCCTAACCAACAACATGTGATCGCTATATTACTAATTAGGGGTGGAACAAATCATGAATAAAATTAAGCACAAGACCTCGAATTAATCCTAATCTAGAGTTATCACATGCAAGATATTAAGAAACTACTACTCCATGGATCGAGGATAAAGACTCATAATAAATAAAAATAAGAAGAGAGTAGAAAATAAGGGAGAATTAAAATAAGAAAACCTGAATTAGAGAATGAAGGAAATTCGTAAATAGTTGGGAGTTTGAGTTGTCAATGCGAGCGCTCCAGCAATCCTTGAAGAACTAATAATTAAGCACCGCTAACATAAATTTAACGTGCATAAAATAAAAGGAAAAGTACAGAAAATAAAAGTGGAGGTTGAGTATGAAGTTTTTTTCAAGTAGTGGAGAGAGGATGAGGATTCACCCAAAGTGGGTGTAAATCCCACACTTTTAGCACAACAGTTAGTAAAATCATGATAACTTCTGCTACAGATATCGGATTAAGGTGATTAAAATCTCCAATTAAAGTTAAGAGATAGATCTACAACTTTGTAGTTGAGGTCAAACTGAAATTCAATCTCCATCCTGCCGAAAAATTCGTGGAAAAGTCAGCATCAAAAAATCTTCAACAAATCTTTGATCAAATCTTTTTGAATTTGAGTTCAATCTTGTATTTATTGGTCCAAATCTTCTCTTCAAATCTCTTCTTCACAATTTATATCTCATCAAATCTCCTTCAAATCTTCAATGATCCTCTTGACAATTTATTTTCTGCAACTAAAATAGAAAACTAAAAAAGAACAAAAGAAATCTACACATTAATTTCTAAGATGAAATAATGCTTAAAATTGCATTTTTCTCAATTTCTCACAAAAGAGGATAATGTGCAAAACATATTAATTAAGCATTAAAATCATACATTTTTAGTATGCAATGTTCAATTATAGAATAATAAAATAGGGTACAAAATTCACCTATCAAGTCTCTTATACGTTGTGACTGTTATGCCAGCATTATTAGTTGCTCCAATAACTCTAAGCGGCTATAGAATCATTGGATCAATGGGTCGAGTGCTCGTGTTATGTCAGATATAGATAAGTGGAAATTATCTCAGAACCATGATTAGCATCTTGGAACTAGAATTGGGCTGTAACATGTAGGTATAAAATTATTTATCTTTTTCTTATGATAAAATTAATTCATTTTATTTATTTATTTTCTTAGTTTTATATAAATATACGTATAAGCCACTAAGAATTGTCTAGTTATAAGATGTTTTGTTAGTATATAAGAGATTTAGGGTTCAAACCTTATTGTCACAATGTAAAAAAAAAACATTAATATACATATTTAATTTAATAAAAAATTTATAAGAAATAGACTATTAGCATGTTAAATGCTGCACATTATTAAATATAATATTATATTTATACATATAAAATATTTATGTTTTAGATATATTATTTATTTAATGATATAATATCCTATTTTTGATCCCCTCTTTACCCTTTTTTTTGGGTCTGTCCATGCCATAGGGCTAGCCTTACCCTATTTGGTCCAAGCTCACATTAGCTAGGGCCAAAAGGCCTACAAGGTCCAATAATCCATATTTATTAAAACTCACATGGGTCAAAAGGCCACAAGGCCAAGCGAGCTTGGGCTAACCCCCAAATATATGTTTAAATTTTTTGAGGATTTTTTTTTCAATTTTCTTTTCTCAATTTTTTTCTATTTGTTTTTCCTTTTTTCTTCATAAAGTCAGTCGATTGATATTATCGGTCAAAACAAAAAAAAATGTAGTAAGGGGTACGCCCATGGGATTTTTTGGCCCCATAAACTGCTTTAGCCCGAGTCGACTGACAACGTCGACCTAATTCATTATCCAGACTTAACACACATAAAAGCAAAAAAATAAAAGTAAATTAAGTGAGGTGTCAGCTAACAGCCACTTTTGGCCCCATGGACTGCACTGGCCGGCAACATCGACCCAATTTGTCGGTCAGTCTTAGCATACAAAAGCAAAAGTAAAAGTTAAGTAGGGGTCGACCCACAAGCTATTTTGGCCCCATGGGCCATGTTGGCCTAAGTTGGCTAACAACGTCAACCCAATTCATTGACTAGCCTTAGCACAAGTAAAAGCAAAAAAAAAAAATTAAGTGAGGAGTTGGCCTATGGGCTTTTTTGGCCATGGGGTCGCATCGACATTAGTCGACCGATTCATTATTCAGCCTTGGCATACATAAAAATTAAATGGGGGTCGACCTACTAACTTTTTTGGCCCCATGGGCCATGTTGGCTCGAGTCGGTTGGCAACGTTGACCTAATTCATTGGTCAGCCTTAACACACATAAAAACAAAAGAAAAAAAATTAAGTGGGGGTCGGTCGACGTGTTTTTTTGTTCCCATGGCCGACATTGCCCCGATTCATTAGTCAGCCTTAGCACAAATAAAAGAAAAAAATAATAATTGAGGTACCGATCCACAAACTTTTTTGGTCTTATGAGCCACGTAGACCTGATTCGTTGGTCAGCCTTAACACATAAAAATTAAGTGGTGGTAGTGGAGGTGGTTCTATTGTTGATAGTGGTGGGGGTGAATGGATGATGGCCATTGTGATAATCAATGATATGGTGGTGACCATAGTGAGGGATAAGCTGGTTATGGTAGTGGACGTGAAAATGATGATGAATAACGATGATATAATGAATACCGTGAATGGTATGTTGAAAATGATGAGAATGGATGATATGAAAACACGGTGAGCTCAAGAATGAAAACACCAAATGATAGGGGATGAATATGGATAATTGAGATAATTTTCTTAATTTGAGGAAATGGAGGCCTCCACATCTAAAAATTACTCCTATGGTAGCGTTTATTTCAAGTTTTGAAATCATATTCCCTCTAAGAATACAATACTCAACAATGTTATTCCCGATATCTTACCAAACTAGTTTGTTTCACAATTTAAATTTTTGGGAATATTTTTTTAGATTCTCGATAATAAATTATAAACATGTTTGGTTGGCAATACATATTTCTAGAAATATGAATGATAATTTTGTAAAATAAAAGAAATATGAATGATGATTAATATCAAAATATTCTTAACAAGTTTAACATCATCATCATCATCATTATTATTATTATTATTTTAAAATTGAATTGAGGTCAAACAACGTTTTTCGCACAATATTATCATTTTCATGACTTGAGAATAAAACATTCCTGACCTTAAGGTGAGAATAAAAATGTATAGAAACCTGAGCATATAGCTTTTATATGAATAATTTATTCATGAGAATAAATGTTCATCTCATAAAATAAATGTGAGAATAAAACATTACCAAATGCTAATTCCTAAAACTAAGTAAACATACTTTAAAACAAACACTCTTACGATAATAAAATAAAGGCTAATCGTTTTTTCTTGTTTCTATTCATGATAAAGGAGTACATTTATAGACATATAAAATATGAAATTTGATTTTCTCATGTCATTTTCTCAATGAAAATGTAATGTTTGATCTTTCATCTTTTATTGAGAATATGATATTTGTAACAACCCGACTTTTTCCCTTCAGTTAAAATGCTATCTAGGAAAGAATTAAAAATAATAAGAAGGAAAAGGTGAGATAAAAATGAAATAAAATTCAAATATTAATTTTATCTCTGTAATATTAATTTGGATCGAAATTAGGGTTTTATTGTAATTCAATCACGACTCACAGGAGTCTGTAAATTATATTAATATGAATATAAATTCAAGAATATTCCAATTAAGATTTAAATGTTAATAAGGAAAATTAATAGGTCACAACGTTATGTTCAGAATATTTTTAGGACTTCCGTACATAAATAATTAATGAACGAACATGACCGAAAATACACAAAGGGTAAAATTGGAAAAATAAATATGGCCAAGGGACTAAAACCCTCACGGCCAGCTTCCCCAAAATCGAAACACACACACACCAAACCACCAAGTTATTTCCTTTTTCTTCTTCCTAAGGTTCCAAGACCTAAACCTCATCCAAGCTCCACCAAAGCTTTTCCCTCACCATCATCCTTTGCTTTCATCACCTTAATTCACTCTTAACTTCATCAAGAGGATAAGCAAGTGGTAAGGTGGTGAGTTTCTCTTCACTTAGTAAGAAGACATAAAGCTTCCATAACCTAGATTTTCCTAAACCTATTTTAGGTCAAGGAATCATCAAGCAAGCAAGCAAGGCTTGATTTCATCTTTTCTCTAGCATTAACAAGCTCTTGAGGAAGTGGGTAACTCTAGTTCCTCACCTCTTTGATGGTGAATGGTTGTTATGTGATGCTATGTGTATGTTTATGATTATGCTTGAATATATGCTTATGTATGTTAGCAATTTGGCTAGGCTTAGGAAGACAATTCTGAAGGGTCTTATGACCTGGATTAGATAGGATTATTGTGCTAGAATTATGTGTGAAACTCAAGCAGGTGCCATGGGAAGCCAAGGGAAGAAAATGGAAGAGAAGAGGAATTCAGTTTTCAGCTTTCGCACAGGGGCCGCTGAGCGGAGTCTCAGGCGCTGCTGAGCGGGCTGAAGCCCACGTGGAAAGTTAAAAGATATTGGTAGTGTAAGGCGGTGGAAGAAAATTCGGGAAAGTTGCAGCCGCTGAGCGATGAGGTTAGTACCGCTGAGCGATACAACCTTTATCGCTGGGCGCAAAGGCTCAAACCGCTGAGCGAACATCAGTTTTCGCTGAGCGGCTTGAGACTAGAGAAAGCTTATGGCACCCTCTTGAGACTCATAGACTAGTATTTAATGCTGTATATGTGATCGTTAGTTGAATTGTATGAATGTAGATGCTGTACATGAAAGAAATGTACTAAACATGTATATGTCATGTAATCTGTGATGATATCTATAGCATTCCATGCATTCATGATACACCTAGTTAAAGACATTAGAATTAACTCTGAGATAAGTAAAAATGCTGAAATGAACCATAGGGAACAAGTATGCCATGCTGCAGGTACCCAAAATGCTGAAATGCTGAAAAAGGGCCAATGCCCAATGCTGAAAAAGGGCCAATGCCCAATGCTGAACAAGGGCAAATGCCCCATGCTGATAAAGGCTATATGCCACATGCTGAACAGGCCGTGATCACGTGAGCCGATTATGATCCCACTTCAGGAGGTCGAGGCATCCTGAATGTGGAAGCCCGCCACAGGTGGTGTCGATATGGCATACCTGGAGGTGTGCGGTTACCACGCCTATGCATTGTCGAAAGGGGGCAAGCTTAGGTGGGGGTACAATATCCGCCCACTGTCGAGGGGTCCCGAGGGGGCACACGGCAGGTGGAAGCCCACCGCAGTAAGGTCCAGACAGTGTCGGCCTATACTGAGGGTGTGAGGTTATTCCGTCATACTAGTGTCAACAGAGGACATTACTATGGTGGGAATAACACCTATTCTGTTATGCTGTTATATTCTGTTATGCTGTTACATTCTGTTAGACATGTTATTCTGATAATTCTGTCATGTTTATGCTGCTGACTATGCTACACATATTCTGCTGATTCTGTTATGTTTACTCTGGATGACTATGTGATGCATATTTCGATGATTCTGTTATGCTGAATGTACTCTGAATGTATTCTGTTATGTAGTTGATTACTTGAATATATAGTCTGCTGTTATGCCGTACCGTCAAGAGCACGCTCGAGACGGTTTACACGAGATATTAATCAGCACGAGAATGTAGTAAGCAAGAGTAGTTCCCATGTCACATATTAATGCAAATAAAGCCGTTCAGATAGGCCAGATAATAAATGGTAGGGACTTTAGTATGTATGTTCACTAGAGATCTCTGAGCGGCCTGAAGTCCGACATAATCTGATATACGACTCAGGAACTAAGGTTATTCCCACTGAGAACCTACCGTTCTCATCCCCCACTGTTTTATGACTTCAGGTACAGAAGATGATGAATCTTATTTTGAGGATGCAGAAGAGCCGCCAGCTGAGCCATGAGCGGCTAGGAGATAGATAGATGTTTACATTTTGCCAAGGGCTTACTGAGTAGCATTCCAGTAGTCCTTGTATTTTGATGTGATGTATTCTGACTTATGTATTCAGTATTACAGTTTATGTGTATGTGATGTATATTGTACTTACTATGTATACAATGATGTGACTTTGTATGGTGGACCCACTGGATGTATATTACAGATGCTAATTATGATAATGTTATCCGCTTTGTTATATTTGTTTTATTCCAACGCATGGCTCTATTTTAGTATTAATGTGATACAAGCAAAAGTTTAAAATGGGTCCTTATTTTCTTGAGCAACGATTATTTTCAAAAGATAACTATGGACTAAGGTATTCCGACCAAGTAGACAACAACCTAGTGAGCTTTGTTTATTACGTACTGGTAAACAGTTAGTTAGGGTATTTCAATATTCATACATGACATAAACAATATAAAAATTGATAATAAGAAATCTAACATGACATTGTCCATGTAAAAAAATGATATAAAATAATCCATTCCCATAAAATATTCTAAAACATTTTATAATAACATATCATTATCTCATTTGCCATAAGAATATTCCTTTAAATATTCTTATCCCCAAAACTTAAAAGATATGCAAGCCACTTTGTCATTGGTTAGTCCCCATCTGACAATGAAATCCATGTGTATGATTTACATTTTAAATTGGCAGATGATGGTGTCAGGATAGACTTAACAACATATATTGTCTCGATTTGAATATTATTTTTTCTCAATTTCTAAATGTATTTCGTATACATACTTATTAAATTCTTGAATTAATTTATAAACTCTTACAAGTTTATAATTTTATTACACAAAACGAGTTAACATTTATATAAACTATTTTTTGGTAAACTCTCAATTCTACTTGCGACTTAAAATCTACCTATGAGTTTATGAATTTATCTTAAAATGTACAAAATTTATAACTTTGTTAGATATTTGCTTAACTTTGTTTATATAAGACAATATCTATTGATTTTTCTAAGCTAATTCATATATTTGCCATGATTGAACTAGGTTTTATTAAACTATAAAATAATACACATACAAAATAAAGTATGACATAACAATAAGTGTCATGTATTAATGTGTATTTTATGATATTTCTTTTAGTAATTTAATTTAAAATTAACATTATTCAATTTCAATTATAAATAAAATATTTAATCAAGTTTAGTTTCTAATTAAATTGCTTATAACATATTTTTTACTTATGTAAACTCTTACGAGTTTACGAGTCAAGTATACGATTCGAGTTTGCTGAAACTCCACGAGTTTACTTAAACTCTCGAGTTTGACAATCTTATTCTTATGTAAACAATTTTTTTATGGTAAATATTAAATTATCAATATTTAAAATAAACACATTGTATACGTAAAATTTTCGTAGTTGTGTGTTGATTAGTGATCTAGATTTTATCTATCCAAAAAAAAAGGTGATCTAGATTTTAACCAATTCAAAGCAAGGCCTCAATGTATTAATAAAAACATTAAAGATTTAATTGGAATGCATTGACAATGCATAAAAGTTTTACATTGTCATTTAATTGTATATTGATAAATCAGTAAACATAATTAATCATCATACTCATCCCTTAAAAGACCATTCAAACAATATTAATTAATTGAAAGACGATGTAAAATCTTTTATATTAATAAATAATAATACATCAAAATTAAACTCTAATATTATTATATTAATAATAGTAGTTCATTCATTATTTCAAACTAATTTAACTTATACTCATATCTCAGCGACTTAACAATTTTAGGTTTAGATATGTCGAACAGTAAAGTCATTATGCACTTGATAGAGGCACCCTTCCCCATATTCGAATGAAACAAAAAGTTCAGACACCACGGAGAAGATATCATGACTGGCAAAATTAACATTTTTAACTAACATATACAAAATTTTTATTATGGTGCATAAATATTTTAAATTATTATGTACAAAAATTTTGAACTATTTAAAATATTTGCGCACAACAGTTGAAAAAGTTTGAAAATTACAGTAAAAATGTTTGTGTAAAATAGTTAAAAATATTTATGTACAATAATTTAAAATATTGTGCATAACAGTAAAGTGTGAGAGTGAAAGATAAATCTTACGTAAATGAAAATAACAATATTTAGGGTGTACATATATTATGATCCAATTTATAATATGCGACAAAAATAGTATTATATATATATATATATATATATATATTTTGCATACAACATTTTATTTTTAAAACTTGAAACAAATGCTCTCACGTATGTAAGTAGGCAACTTTTTTTGTAGGCAAATTATCATGAAAACTACAATTATTATGAATTAAGTTAATGAATAGAGTTCAATCCAAAATATTAGTCGATTATGTGAGAGAACTTCATGACTTAATACCGCATTGAGTTTTTTTTTTTAACACTACAACTTCATTGTCTAGTTTGCATTTTGATGATGATTAAATATAAATATTACATTTTTTTTTCTTTTTAGCTCCATTGTATAGACTTTTCCTTTTACAAATATTATTATATTTTTCGAATACTTATTATGAAAAAAAAAAGATTATGGCATGTTCCATACCCTTTTCAAGGTGAAATTAGCTTTTCATGATGCAGTTAGGTTTCATATTCTCATATTATAATTAAAATTTTCTTTTGTAAAAATAATTTTATTAAATTAATCACAAATAAATTTAATATTGACACTAACCTACCACGTGTTACCATTACCACATAATGAAATTATATGCCCCAAAAGACAGTCAATATGAAGTGTCTCTGTCTTGTGCAATAGAATGTAGTAAAATATTCCAGAATGAAACACGAGGTGCACGCTTCTTGGTGTTAGACTACACCTAATGGCTGGTCCACTACTATATTTTGGAATTGAATACTCTCCATTTCTGTCCATTTCTGTCCATTTTTGCCATTAGCCGAGTTTGCCCAAAATAGAAGTTTTAAGGAAATCATAGTGATAAGCGATTTTGTATCAACGTCCTAAGTTCGAGACATTGTGTACGTAGATATTTTCGTTAGGAAAGTCACTCGCCATAATCAGGTGCGTTATTTTTCTAGAAAAGTCATTCGCCAAAATCAGATGCGTGACTCGGGTCGACTCAGATTAATCAAGGTTAAGTTTTGGATACCGGTCAAACAGCCTAAAAAAAATAATATACTTAATCTAATAAGTTTTATCTTTTAATATTTTTATTTTGTAATTATGAAATGGTCATTTTACTCTTATTTTTAAATCAAATTTTCTTTATCTACTACTCCACTTTTATATTTCTTGTATTTTCTGATTTAACACGCACACGCCAACATCAACAAATCTTTCCTTCCTTGTTTATGAACTAATTGACAAGCAAATACAAATTAACTTTTTTATAATCATATCTTGATAGAATCATTATTGTCCGGGAACCCAGGAAAAAAAACCATGATTTTTTTTAATTAATAAAAAAAAAAGGCCCGTAAAATTGCTCCATAAGATTTATTCTTGATATCACATGATTTACATCCCATAATCTACTCCATCTCATGCACATGCACATGCACTTCCATTTTCAACAAATTTCTCACTCTATCACAGAGCATTGATACAATTTTGTCAAACACTTGATATGCATCAAATCCTGTTTTTATTTCAGATCTAATTTTATCTTCCTTTTCCTTCTTTTTTTTTCCCCTAAAATCATAAATCCTTAAAATTCTCAAATCCTGCGAGCTCGGCATCTTGTTCTTGCCTTTGATTCAGCAAAAAAAAAAAAAATCATGAGAAAAGTATACCAAAAAATTCTTAAGTTTAACAAACAAAAAAAAATGAGATTTGAATTTTTTGGGTGCTCTGACGTAGAAAACGAACAGAGCATCGACGGAAGAAACGACCAAAGTGTCGTTGGCTAACTGTCTCCGCGTTCTTAACCTCTGCAACAACAATCTCCTCAGGAAAACCAAATCTAAATAAAAAAAAAAAAAACATATCTGAAAGGGAAAAAAATGGGAGAAACGAGATGAGAAGAGATGGAGAAAATAACAACAAATCCAAAAAAGCATGGAACCAATGCAACAACCTGAGGTTGCTGTTGTTGGTCCTGGTGGTAGGTTAGCGAAGGGGTGGCCGGGGAAGGAGGTAGCAGAGGTGAGAGACAAAGGAGAGAGATAGAAATGAGAGAGAGAAAATGCATGTCTTTAATGATAATTGTAGAAGGTTTTCAATTTTCAATTTTTATAATTTGAAAATACCTTAACCTGATAACTTGTTAACACATAGATGTTCTACTTTTCGTTTTTTCACCTTAACAATATTACTTATTTTATAGCCGTTAGATCAAATTAACATTGTATTCAACGGTCCAAAACGTAATTTATAATGAGAAGAATGGGTGCACATTGAAAGTTTAGTGAATATCGGAGACGTTACCATTTTTGTTGGGTGAGTTGCGGAGAAGTTCAAAATTTAGGAAGATTTACCATTTAAGGGTAACATTTTCGGTGTGCAAGTTAATTTAGTATGCATTTAGTGTGCACCTTCTTTGTCCACTTTATCCACCTTTGATCCAAAAATAATTTAGATCCAATGGTCAAAAAATATGGTATTGATTTAGGGTAAAAGTATATGTAATTCGAATATCCATACTCCAATAATTATATAGTTTAACTTATCTAAATATGCTAAGTTAATTTACTGTTTTGTTCCACCATCCCTTCCCCTTCCATACGCACAATTTCCATCGAAAATCCCACATCCCACCACCACCCTCCACCAGCCACCGACCACCGACCACATCACCTCCTTCCACTTGCACCCCTGCCATTGCTCTAGGTAATTTGATTTTGTTAAACTAGTTAAATCTGAACTTGTTGGTGGGCCATTTTCATATCAATACAAGGGTTTCATAAATCAAAAGGCAGATAATAGAAATGAGGAAATACGAGGAGTTGAAGTGGAAGCAGAGAGGGTGCACAAGGAGGCAAAGAGGTGGACCAGCAGTGGTGACAGTATGCAGGGTGGAGGAAGGTTGAAAGAGTTTTATTGTTAGGGGCACGGGCATCAACAGAAAATTTGATTTATACTAAAGGGTAAAATAGTATAATAATTATAGATTAAAAAAAATAAAAACCAAAAACTTGTGCAGCAGGTGATTCGAGTGTACATTGTAGAGGTGTACGCCGGCAATATTACCAAATTTAAGTTAATTGGATGAGTGATAAACCCCAACATGACAGGCTAATTGTTGCATTTTAACCTAAAATAATAAAGCATAGAGTTTGTGAATTTTCTCAATCCATATACTCTCTATTTAATTCACTCTTTCCTTTCGATGAAATAGACAAATTTGTTTAATTAATTCTTAATTGAAGTGGAACTTAATAGTCACATAATTAGAGCACATCTCATAAGAATCACTTCAGGTCATTAGAGCAATAGATCTTTCATTTTTCATGTGTAAATTTAATATGATTTAATTAATAGAAAATTTCTTATTAGTTGTTAATGTTTAAGTTTTAATTTCACTAGTGATTCTTGATGGACTTCGTGCTCAACAAGTATTAGATAAATTGGATTGATGTAGGGGATAAAAATATAGTTGAGTGGGTCATGTGAAGCTTTCATGATTTTTTTCTTTTTGTGGTGAATGTGTTTTTTCACCATTTAATTTTTTTAATTAATTAATTAATAGATTTGTAAAAAACTTTTCAATAGAACTTATAAAAGGTAAAAGCTAGTCACTTTTTTATCTTTTATGTATCATATTATATTCAAGAGTGTGCTTGTTAACTACAATGACATTAGGTTGAGAAATTCTTACCTCCCCATTCAGGAAATAATTTCGTGCATCATATTCTTCTTCTTTTTTTTTTTTTTTTGAGTTTTAATATTTTACATTATTCTCAATATCATTTCATTGGTAGTGATGTATAAAATTATTTTTTCTATAGCGTAGAAGAAAGAATTTCTCCATTAAATATCTTGCCAAAATCCTATTTAAAAATTAAAGAGTTTTATTTAGACTATTTAAAATATATCCTTTTGGCAGGGTTGTCAAAATGAACCTGACCCGCAAGCCCGATTAAATGAACAGACTTTACATGCAAAAAATAAGCCTGTGAAAATTTGAAAAAAAATGGCTCGGCCTGTTTAGGCCCGCGGGCTAAACGAGCCGGCCCGACGCCCCGGAATCTTTTTTTAATAAAAAATACCAAAATTTTAAAAGCTTCATTTTGGATTCTAAATTTTATTTTGAAGTTTAAAAGTTTAGAGTTTAGAGTTTAGTTATTTGAATTTATTATTGAGCATATTTAACTATTTGTTATACATAATTACTTAACTATATTTATATTGTTATACAGCCGAAGTGCTATGACATAGATATTGATGAATTTTGCATTCTAATACTTCAATGAGCACCTACGGCCTACAAGTTGATATATACTTCCAAATCTTGTTGTTATTGATTAATTTACGAGAAAGAGTTTCAATTATATTTTTGATCAATAACATAACAGTACTCAAATGAATGTTATATGTTGTCATTTAATTAATGAAAGTTATATTAATTCATGAATCGATTTCAAATAGCATTTGATATCTTTCAAGCAAGATAGTTAAAGGAACAAAAAAATAATATAATCTTACAATCAACCATTTAAATTATTTCTTTCTAATTAATTAATAGATAGAGCTAAAAATAACTATCCATACGTATATATTTAAAATCATAAAAAATAGACTAAAAACTAAACTTATTTTTTAAAATAAAATTGACTTACAAATTGACCCATTTAAACTCGCAAACCAATAATAATCAAACGAAATCTTAAAAAGCAACATAATTTTGGCTCAAACACCCAACCGTTGTGAAGTACGTGTTGAATAAAGTAAAAAAAAAATGTAGTATTATATTAATTAAGAGCATCTCCAGTTTGCTTGAGTGGAATCGACAGCGCAACACAATCAATTTTCACGTGAAGAAAAGATTTGAGACCCGCCCCTTTCTACAGGGGGCAAAACCCGAGTGTCTCCTGGCCATTGATCATATGCTGTTACTATGGGACCACGTGGTACGAAGGTCAGGCCCAAACTTAATAAGTCAGAATTTAAAAAATCTCATTTAATTATAAATATGGGTATTAACACAATATTTTATACATAAATAAATATAAATAATATTTTTTTAATAAAAGCCAATAATGGACAACTTTGTTTATCTCCCTCCTTTCTCTCTCTCTCTCTCTCTCTTTTTCTCACCATTATCTTTAAATTATACAAGAATTATCAATTTTAGATTCAGCGTGTAACATGTACCTTACACACTCAAAGAGTGGACTTATTGTGTTTACCAAAAGGCGAAAATTAATTAATTTTATTCAAGTTTTTTGAAAATTAAGACATAAATATTTTAAATAAATAAAACTTTCTTAAAATAATAGAACCTAATTTTAAATATTTATATATATTTTTTATAATATGATAAAATATGACAAAATTTAATAAGAGATGATTATTTTTTATTTTATTATTAGTGGACATTGGAATACACCCATGCTTGTTGTCCAACTTCCAGAACCAATTTCGGACGGGGACACAGCAGTTAATAGTGTGCGTCAATCGTGTGGACCCCTCATTTGTTGTATTGTATTAATAAAATATTATATTTTAGAGATAATTACCTTAACTTCCATCGACGTTCATAAAAAATAAGACGTGCGCTTCTTGTAGATTTGAAAGATACATCCACTCCTTTTAATGTTTAGAACTCATTACACTAACACCCCTCTGGAACTAAAATATACTTAAAAAATGACTTTTAAGTCCTTCTATTCTCCCTATTGCTACTCTCTTCAACCTAAGCCTAAAATTTCCAAACCAATTCTCACTATTGCTACTCTCTTCAACCTAAACCCAAAATTTCCAAACCCTTCCATCAAAGCAATATACATCTAGTAAACCCAAAAAAAAAAAAAAGTTGGGTGTATAACCTAAAATCTATAAATTGTTATATAAGTCATTCTCTTTAATACGTTTTTTTTTTTATTTTTTTTATTTTTTATTTTTGCTCTTCTTGCCTAATCTTCTATATATTTTTTTCATTTTCATATTATTTTTTATGAATCCAAGAGTTTTTGTTTACGTTTTTAGCATATTCATTGTTTTTAGTTTTATAAAAGTTTGTACATATGTATAGACAATTTTGTGTATATTTGTTCAAAAGTTTGTGATGTCTAATTGGTCAAAAATTTATGTATGTATATAAAAAAATTTGTGCATTATTTTTCAAAAATTTATGCATATGAACACAATTTTTTTGTCTTAGTTTTTGTTTACATTTTCGTCATTTTTTTTTGTTTTTGGTTGTTGAAAAAATTATGCACTTTAATTCAAAAGTTTGTCTGTATGTTTTATAATGTTTATGCATGATAGAGAGTGAGTTTACATGATTAGAATCTGAGTGATGAGATGAAAAGAGAGTGCAACAATTACTTTTGTTATTTAATATACAATAAATTTAATTTAATTTGGTTTTATATTTAAAAAAGTTTGTACATTATCTAAAAAAGTTTGTAGATATATATACAAAATTTGTATACTCAACATCACCGTGTAGACAATAAAATAACAACACAGTTGACAGTAATTGAGTTGTGCTCGTAAGAAAAAATAAAATGAAAAACACCAGAAAATCTAGGAAGCAGCAGCAACCCATATCTATCTCGTCTCCATAT
Organism: Nissolia schottii; assembly: GCA_003254905.1. NCBI lineage: Eukaryota > Viridiplantae > Streptophyta > Magnoliopsida > Fabales > Fabaceae > Nissolia > Nissolia schottii. Next base: position 335,339 of record QANU01089464.1, read on the forward strand.
ATATGAACAGTGTGTTAGTTTCATGATGCAATTCAAATATTCGTTTTTTCTGCAAGGTGTGTGTGGAGTTGGAGAGACCCTGGAGTTGAAGATGGGTGGCAGTGGGCGAGGGTTTTTTCCCCTCTTTTTCTTAATGAAGGATAGTTTAGGAATTTTGATAAATTATATATTAAAAAAAAGGGAGTAAGCGTACTGTTATTAGGAGGGTCCATGTAATTATTCTTATATTTTTAAGATAATTTTGTTAACTATTTTCTTCATTCTCTATCTATATAAGTTTTTGAAAGTTTTTATTTACTACTCTCATCAGTTTATTTTAAGAGTTACTTTCACGAAATGCATGAGTATTAAAAAATATAAAATTAATAGTAATTTTTTTAAAAATTATTGAAGTATTATCATTTAATTTGGTTTAAAGTGCTTTATAATAAACAAAGAAATAATATTAAAAAGTTATTACTTTTAAAACTAATAAATTAAAGATAAAATTATAAATATAACATTAATTAACTCTAATACTTTTGTGTTATTTCTTTTAGTTCTTTGACTCGTGTTCTTGTGTTCAATAATTCTTGTGTAACAAGTGCGAATATAATAGAAAATAATACAAAAAGTAATGAGAGTATTTGCTTTTCATCCACTAGGCAGTAGAATTAATAAATAAATAAATCAATTGACAAATATATTTATAAAATAATAAATCAACACACATAAATTTCAATGTGAAAAACTTTTAAAGAGAGGGACAAGAGATCTCAGGAAAAGTTCAGAAAATATTTTCAAAATAATGATAGAAATAATTTTTTGTCAATAAAATATAAAGCGATGTACCTTAAAAGTAGTGAGTAAAATTAATTTGACCAAATAAAAAAAAGATTTTGATAATATACAAGATAAAAATTTCCGGGTGTATAAAATATGTAAATCTTTTAAAAAAAAATTACAAATGAGTATCAAATAAATTTGAGATATTCTTATGTGGACACGTATTTAAGAATTTCTTTTAGACACGCACACACACATATATATAAATATATCTTTAATAATATTGTGAATTTTATAATTTTTTTATGTATATATCTAAAAAAAATTTAAACATGTATCCACTACAGAAATAATTTAACAAATTTACCTATAAGCAGACACTTGCGCCTTGCGGCACTGCGGATTCTCGAATGCGTGTGTTTTGTCTCCAGATAATAGAAGGCCAATTTCGACTTCCTTGCCATCACGTGATGCCATAAAATGAAGAAAAAAAAAATTGCCTTCTTTTAATAAATGTTGGGCTAACTTTGACCCAGAGATTGATATATTTTAAATGTAAATGTAATAATTCTATATCAATAAAATTTGAATTAAATAAATAGTATATATTTAAAAAATTTATAAATTTATTAACTTCAAATTTTTATTTAAAGGTGACATTTTACTCACTTTAGATTTCATTAAGTTTATTTTTTTAATTTTAAAATTTCATATCAGTACTTTAAGCCCAACAATAACATATTCATTCAATTATTGTAATGTTAATCATTTTCATTCTTTGAAGTTAATTTATAATTGAATGTATGTAGACATAAAATATATTTAAATACATTGAATTATGAGGATAGTAAACACAAGTTTAATTATAATTTTACTTTTATATTATTTATAAGTAATATTTCCAACAACCTCAACCTCCTTCCCCTTCCCTTTAAATTCTCCCTCCATTGCAGCTCATTTTCGCTCCGTCTTCTTCCTTTTTCTCTATTAGCTTCACATTTATAACTTGTTCCTCAACAACACCATTTATAGCCATTAGCCATGGCCTTCTCCACCAATGCTTCCCCTTTCGACTGCATCATCTTCGGTGAGTACATTATCATCTCTCTCGATCCTTCTTCTCATCATCAATTATTTCTCTCCAATATTACCTCATTAAATTTGTCTAATAATAACTGCAGATTTGGACGACACCTTGTACCCGTCAACCTGCGGAATTGGCAAGTGCCTGAAGAAAAACATTGAGCTGTTTCTCATAGAAAAATGCGGATTCTCACAGACCGAAGCCTCCACCCACCGAGTCGAACTCTTCAAAACCTACGGAAGCACCTTGGCCGGTTTACGAGTTAGTAATCTAGATATATATAGAGACAGAGAGGGGGGATAAAATCCTCTATTTTTTTTAAAATAAAAATAAAAAGCAGAGAATAAATATTATATATAATAAAAGATGATATCTTAAACATTTTTTTTTACTTTTTATTTTAAAAAGTATAAGATATCGATCCTTATATAATAAAAGGGGTATAAAAAAAATTAATTTTAGTACCCGATTTTTTTTTACTTCTATTTTTACAAATGTTGTGATATTATTGTTAATTAACAAAGACATAAGATTACTTTTTTTGTAAATGAGTAACCAACTAATTAATAATTAACACAATAACTTTGTTTTAGTCAAATTTCATATTTGTGTGTGAAACACAGGAATGGATCTAGAAAATGTAAAAAGAGATCAAAATTTATATAGTGTCATTAAATAAAGATTATAATATATTATTAAATAATTATATATATATATATTGATATATAAAAAAATTCTTTTAAAATTATAAAATTAGTTAATATAAAAAATTTTGTTGTCAATTTTTTTAATAATCCACTTATTTTATAAGTTAAATCATTTTATTTATAATTTTACTTTTTTTACATTATTCATACTTGAGAAATGTCTACTAATAGTAACATTTGAAATAAAAAAAGTCAATATCAAATAAATAAAACAAAAAATTAAAAGATATTATAAATTATTCATATAAATAATTGATACATAAAACTCAGAGATTGACATAACATCGATTTGATAGTGTTAAACTTGTGTGATGCTTAGTGAAGTTAACGAGATAAAATGGTTTTACTAATTCACACTGATAATTGATACATAATTTTTTAAATTTTTTTACATGAGTGCAAATAGAGATAAATGCTTTATAATTTATTGTAGTTGAATTTGTCATAAAATTTTTATAATTGAGTGCAAATGGAGAAATGATTAAAGTAAAAGAGTAAAATTAAAAAGAAAATCTATAGATTGAGATGAGTTTTTTTAGTTAGTTTAAATTTAAATAAGTAAAAAAACAAAAAAAATTAGAAATCAATAGTTTATATTACATATAAAATCTACTACTAGGCTATCATAATTTTTATGTTATAAATGTACATAAAATAGTGTGTGTGTATATATATATATAAAATAAATAAAAAAAAGCATGACTTTTGTGAAGAAACACCCTGAAAAAAAAAAAAAAAAACCCTCTGTCGGTCCCTAGACAGACCTACTGGTTGTTTCCTTCAATTACGCTAGCTACTCCAATAATAAATCATCTGAGCAAGTTTATTTCCTTGTTAATTTGTTTCGTGCAGGCACTAGGCTACAACATAACCGCAGAAGATTACCACAGGTATAATTAATTAATTAACAAAATAATTACAGCTCATCAACGCTCTTCAATTGATCAGTTATAATGAACTGAATCGTAGTCGTTTATGTACATTTTGGGTCCGAATTTAACACTTGTAACCAAAATCAGTTACGTGCACGGAAGGCTACCTTACGATGTGCTGAGGCGAGACAATCAGTTGCGCAACCTGCTCTCCAGCATCAAGCAGCGCAAAATTGTACGTTCAACTTGAAGTTAATCTTTCCGTCAACTCCAAATTATTACTATTTTTCTAACAGTCTGAAAATACTTTGTTTGTTAAATAGATTTTTACAAATTCGGATCGGATTCACGCAATGACGGTGTTGGATCGGCTGGGAATTAAGGACTGTTTCGAAAAAGTCATATGCTTCGAAACCATGAACCCGAACCTCCCTAACGCGACCCGACCCGACGAATTCCCCGTACTCCTGAAACCGTCGCTGGAAGCCATGAATATCGCTCTCCAAGCTGCCAACGTGGACCCTCGTCGCACGGTACGACAGCGAAACGAACTCAGCTGGAGTTGTCCTTTCGTGGATGCAAAAACTGGACGCTGATATCATGGATTTTAATTATTAATTAATAATATAAAATGAACATGATAAAGATTGTGAGGCTAAAAATTGACGTCGTCTTTCATGTTGCAAACTGCAGTTGTTTTTGGATGACAGCGCTCGCAATGTTGCAGCGGGAAAAGAAATGGGCCTACACACCGTTTTGGTAAATTATCCAAACCACGTCGTGTAATAGGAATAGAAACATGACTAATAATTAAGTGCAAGTTCAAAAAATATAAATGACACCAAAATTTTGAATAAATGAAATATCTGAAAATTGATAGAATTTAATTTAAAATTTTGTTTTTATCTCTTTTCATATAATTAATATGATTAATTTTAAAATAAGAAAATTTATTTCCCAAATTCAATTACTATAATTTATTGATTTATTTGGGCTGTATTATTTTGTTTTTGGGGAAGGTTGGGAAGACAGCGAAAAGCAAAGGAGCGGACTACGCTGTGGAGAGTGTGCATAGTGTTCCTCAGATAATTCCGGAAATATGGGTAAGCGGAATGGACGGTGAGGATGAGAGGATGACACCTACGAAGAGCGATTTGGACGCTGTCCTCGCCACTGTAGCAGCAGGAGCCTGATAATTAAGCACGTGTGTTTAGGCTGTGGGGTAGGGCCCCTGTGTTGTACATGGCCAACTATGAGCTACCCAAGTAAATTAATAAAGACCATTTAATGACAATGGAATAAACACAGCCCCATGTGATTCGCTTCATGTTTAATAATGTGAATATTATGAAATGTGATCCACGATTATTGCTTAAATATTTTATGAAATAAATAATTTATATCATTTAATTTATATTTTAAATAATTTTTATAATTAAATTCATTAAATTTTGTTATCATTTAATATTTTACAAGATTATAATTAAATTTTTGTTAATTAAATAATTAACATAATCAATTTATAAGATGTTTAAAGATTTGTGAACTATTTGAGTTTATGATATATCTTTCTACAAATATTAATATGATTATTAATGAATCTCTCTACAAATATTACACAAATTATATAATTCATTAATATGTCATTAAATTATGAAATAATAATAAAATTTAATAAATTTAATTATTAAATATTAATAAATTAAATAATATGAAATATTTAAGAAATCATCCATTAGTTATTGTCAGTATAAAAAAATAAATTAATAAAGTAAAAAATAATATCCACATGGGCGTGGATGGTGGATAAGGTGATATGGCTTGAACCAATTAGGATGCGTGATTTTCGGTCTTTCACCGTGGCCTCACACTCTCCTATTTCAATGGTGGATAAGGTGATATGGCTTGAACCAATTAGGATGCGGTATTTCAGGTGTGCTTCGGAATTGTGTCAAGTTCTAAGGGTTTTCCAAAAGAAAAATATTGTTTTTTTTAAAAGGCGAATTCAAAGAGCAAGGTTATGGGTATAAAATAACATAATTAATAAGAGTTAACTCATTCACAAAAATATAAATTTTATCATGTTCATATTTTTTTATGGTAAAACTCATGTTTTTATAAGAAAGTTGTATGATTATTATTCAAATTTTATTATATATATATATATATATATATATATATATATATATATATAAAACATTATTGAATGTGAATATGCATGGATGACTCCAAAGGGAGCAAAGAGAGTATAAAGTCCAATATAAATAATGAATGTTATATGTATAATAATATTTGGACAATTCTCTCGTAAAAATATAAGTCTTATCATTCTTACATTTTTTTTAGAGATTGTGGCAAATATAACTGTCACGTCAGCGCCTCCAATCTCAACTGACAATAGAGATTAAAAACGAACAACTTTTTTTTATAAAAATTAAATCTCAACAAAAAAATTTCTAAAGACCATATACAAACTTTTTAAAATTACAAAAACTAAATTTGTTTAAGCCTTAAAAAAAACACCCAAATACTACCCCGAACCACAAATGACAAAACAATAGTACCGACAACACCAAATAACCACCCGCCACAAAAGAAAAATTGTGACACCAAAACCTAGACAAAATAGCTGAAGACACCAATTAACCACCCGCGGCCAAAAAACAGTGACACCAAAACAAAATCAAAGCTAACACCAGCATATTACCAATTAAAGACCACCAAACAAGCACCAATGAGAATAGCTGTAACAGGAAAATTTAATTCAACTGGTCTTAACAGCCAAGGAAACGAGTACAGACAGTAATTCAGCACAAACAATCGGAAACAGCAATTTCAGTAACCGAGTTGCAGAATTTAGAAAAGCCACCAGAGATGGCAGTGGAATTCAGTTAGCACGGAAAGCTCCTCTTCCGATCACCTACACTTAGTCGCCTCCCCAACGAGCTCACCCGAGGGGGATGAAGGACGGCTAAGCTAAGTCACGCGTTCTTGAGTCACTGAGGTTGCAGGACTCACCTGCAAAAGAGAGGTCAGTACAGCGAGCAATGATGAGAAGAAGAATGTTTGCAGAGAGAAGATGACACTCACAATTCTCATGCCTTTTCCTAATTCATACCCTTCCCATATAGGGTTGGGTTTCCTCATTCTCTCACTCTTTCTAATTGTTTCCCTTTCTGTTTTTGCTTCCACTTTCCCCTTGGCTCCAACCGAAATCTCCACTAGGTTGTTATGCTCATTTGGTGTTGCAGCTGTATTTTCCTGAATGCCCTTTTTGCCCTTTTCTCTCGTTACAATAGCTCAACAATGAAAACCACTTTAAACCGAACCAGAAATGCCATGAACCAAAGAAAGCCTAAACCAGGTATTAAAACACTAGAAACCCACTACACCAGAGCCCAAAGATAATTGTTCTCCTGCCCAAATATAACAATTAGGCAAAAAAGTAATTGTCTGTATCAACCTAAACAACTACTAACCCGGTTACAACATCTTTTTTTTCTTTTTTTCTTTTACTAACTACAATAGTAACATGTGATAATGCACGAAGGAGACTAAACATTTTAAATTTAAAATATATCAATTGATAATGATAATTGTAAATTAAATATGTAGTGAAATAAATAAAAATAGTTGTTGTAGACTACACATTGGTAGAGGCAAGAATAGGGCCCAAGCTTGGGGATTGGCCCTCGGACCACCCAATCCACACTGAGTGATGACTAATTTTTTGAATAAACCGTTTCAATGTGGACTTTTTGGTCTAAATGCTTTCAACTTACGAGTTTGCAGGCTAGTCCACATGTTGACTATTTTAGTATTAATTTGTTTTTGGTTGATCAATTTGTACAATCTAGACCTATTTTTTTTTTTTTTTTTCTGTTAACTATCTATAATTGTTCATCAGTACAAATAGGTCTTGGCAAGTGTAGCCCACCAGGTAGAAAGTGTTTGAACTTGAAATTTACTATTTATCATATCAAATAAGACATTAATAAAAAAAAAAAATTGTCGTCACTCAATAACATGATTACTCAATTTCTTGATTGGCATGTGAAAATTAAACCAACCTAACTCTCACAATCGAGATTCTTTGCTCTGAACTTGCATTGACACCCGCTCATCATACATTCCTGTCATTGTTGATGACAAAGAGGTGTGATAACTTGAAGCGGAAAGGGAAACAAACTAAAAGAATTGAATATTTAATTTACGTGAAGAACAAAGTAAGGTAAAGAGGTGGTTATATAGGAAGTACTGCTCTATTCATTTTGTCCCCATATGAATGTGACTTAATAAAGTACAATATTCATTCATGAAAGAGTAATCCCATAAACATTAATTTCAAAAAGAATAATTTCAGAAACAATAGTGTAATAATAATTATTATCACTTTCTTGTGGATTAAAATGGGAAATGGGAATAAACTCAAAATCCAAGCTTTCATTCGTATTTTTTTTAAGCGTATTTAAGTGTCAAGTATGTATACAAAAATAAAGCATATATAATCATGAATAAGTCAAATTATGGAACACAGATAAATAGAAAAAAAAAATGTTACTACAAATCACTCATAAAGTTAGGACTAATATTAATTCATGCATCGACCAAGCAATAGCACAGACTTTCAACTGCAACAAATATTTTTAACATAGCTTAAATCACTTGAATCAATGAATTCAAAATCACTGATATCGAAATACATACTTAGGAACAACTTTAATTAGCTCATCACCAGAATCACTCGATCTCTCATAATGTCTGTTACCAAGTGACTTCAAATACACAAGAGGGGAGGTGAATTGGGTATACAAATTTTTCACAAAACTTTTCTTATTTAAAAAAAACAAGCTAGCAAATATCAACAAAGATATAAGAGCAAGGAATAAAGCAAGTTAGCACAAGCAATGTTAAACTAAAGAGTTAAGGGATAGAGAGAATGCAAACTCAATTTATCCTGATTCGACCACCATTGTGATCTACGTCCAGTCTCCAAGCAACTTGCTCAAGATTTTTTCCACTATCTTCAAGTTTGAAACTTAGGTGCTTGAAAAACCTTTACAAGAAAGAACACTCTTCTTGAGCCTCAAGTAACCTTCCTTAGGATTCCACCCTAATCAATTTAGAGGGATACCTCACCCTCTTACAAGAGTATGAAATTTGTGGATGGAAACTCTCTCAAAGAGTAGATAATAAAAATTGAAGCTCTATGGGTGTATGTGTGAATATCTCTCTTTTTCTCTTAGAAAAATGGCTCAATAAATGCTCTTAATGATCTATAGAAGGATAGACGTTTTGGAGTTAATATTCTGCATTAAATTACTGAGTTTGGTGGGTATTTATAGTGCTCCAAGTGATCCTAGCCATTGTGCATTTAATGCACATGAAACAGTACAGCATAACTAGCAGGTATTGTCTTCATAGATTGAGTCATTTGAATGACTAAAGTAAATTCATTCGAATGACAATAAATTCATTGTGAGTGTCTTTTGTCAGAGTCATTCGAATGGCTAATCTTGAGTCATTCGAATGACCTGAGCTTCACGGAGAGCACACGAGCTTTGTCAATCGAATGACTACTTTGAACGTCTCTTGGGATTGAGTCACTCGAATACTCATGGGTCACTCGAATGACTTGCTCATGAGTCATTCGATTGACCTTTGCAAATCTTGCCCAAACTCATCCTTTTTCTTGTCCTTCTTGTTTCCTTTGTTTATCTAATCCATTTTAAGTTCTAGAATCAAATGTTTGTTTGCAAGAGCCATTTTAGAAAGCTTTTTAGAGAAGTTTATCACACACACACCTTTAACAAATTTTCACACACACACACACACCTTTAACAAATTTTCTAAGTCCTAAATCTATATTTTCTTGGAATTCCTTGACTTGAAAACTTGTGTTTTTGTCTTCATCAAAACCTTCTTTATATAGCATTCACAATGTCTCCAAGAGTTAGCACAACACAGGATTCATTTCATGAACTCGTCAATATTTCCTTCAAGGTATCCGCAAATATCACAAACAAAAAACTAGGTGAGATAGGCAAAGGAGAATTAATGTAAAACCAACTAAGATAATTGTAAGATGAATAGATAGGAAGGAAACCTTGCAAAGGGCAAAGCGCCCATACAAAAGTTTATGTGGCAAAGGTTATTTCTAGAGGATTTCAAAGAGAAGAAGGGGTGAATGAGGGAAACGGGAAGGATCCAACAATGGGAAAAACAGGAAGAGACGATTACAAAGTTCTCTCATAATTCCTATGATATTTCTCTAAGGGCTGTAAAATTTGCAGAATCTGTCAACATTCTTAAAAATCTGTGTTTAGAAATAATAGATTCATGCATTAATTTGGTTTGCAGGATAGAAAAATAATCCTAAAAAAATTATATTCTTAAGAATCATAAAAGCTCCACTTTTTCTCATTTTCAATCTCACCCTCCACCATAGGAATCTAACATTCTCATGGGAAGGGAATGTTTTTAAAAAAGTAAACAGACAAATATACCCTTATTTAAAATTGGAAACTCAACTTTACCCTCCCAAAATAATAATGATAATAATAATATTTTGAGAGTTGAAAAAATATTATTAAATAATAATAATAATAAATAGTAAATAATAATAATAATATTAGTTAATAAATAATTAATATTAACAATAAATAATATTAACTATTAATATTAAATTAATAATAAATAGTAATTTTATGGGAGCTGATAAAATAATTAATATTCAATAGTAATTATAAGTAATAAATAATATTAAAAATAATTATTATTAATTAATAATTAATATTAAATAACTAATAATAGTAAAAATACATAAATATTAATATTATTATTAGAAAATAGTTAATGATAATAAATAATTAATAATTATAATACATAATTAATTAATAATAATAATAATAATAATTAATTAATATTAATAATAATATTGTTGGGAGTTGAGAAAATAATCATTACTTATATGTAAATTATATTTAAATATGAATTCAATGTGTGTAATGATTTTTTTTCATTTGTTAGGGGTAATTTTGGAAAAATAAAATATATTTTTAAAAATGTTAGTGTCAACCAAACGCGTGAATGATTTATTCTCAAGCATATTCTGCAAGATTCTAAAGAATTTAATCCGTAAATCAAACACATTTAAAAGTCTTTTGTGGGAGTAGCATTCCTAAAAATGTTATTCCTAAAAATATTTATTGTTTCCACGAACTACGCACCCCCTAAAAAAAATTCCTCTGATAAGTCCTCTAGCATTCCTCTCAAAAAAATTCTCTTATAATTCCTCTTATATTCCTCTCAAGAATTCATGTGAGAATCTTGTCCACGTTAAAAAATTTAAAATATATATGTTGTGTTTAGATGAAATATTTTTAGAGGGTGATGTAATTTTTACAGGATTTTAATTGATTTACTACAAATTTTTGATGGAATACTAAATAAAAGAATTTCAAATATTTATTTGAGATATTTCATATACCTGAATAGTGTGGATTTCAATTTCATTTTATTCACAAGGAAGTCTAAAATTTCCCTCATCTTGATTCATTGTCTTGATTTTCTCATTTTCAAATTCTACCATTATTCATCATCTATTACTCATTATTTATTGTTGGTCGACCACCATCAATATCCGGCCGACCATCGGTCAGATCATAAAATTATGACAAATAATAAAATTAATTTAATTATAAAAAATATCAAAAATAGAAGAATTTAGTGATAGAATGTCGTTATCGCACTAGACACCTGAAAAATCACCTATACTTAAATACACATTTTTTTTTTAAATTGACGTGAACATTACCATGCCTCTAAAATAAGGTTTGTTGTGTATAAAAAAATAAGGTATGCCTCTAAAAATAACCTTTGTTATTGCACAAACCCTTATCTATTTTAAGAATAGCATATGTTTATTAATATGATGAAATAATGTATGGACGATAATTTTTTTACTTTCTAAATTTTGCGAAAAAATTACAGACTCAACTATAAATAACTCTTTCACACAGATTAAATCCTATTTGTAAAAGAATCAATAAATGAAAAAAGTAAAGCACAGTCTAAACCTTATAATAATTAATAAGTAGAAAAATATATAAATTAGAATTTGTTATCCTTAAATTGATTTATAATACAATAAATTAAATAGGTATCATCCCTACTTTTTTTTTTGGATGTCCCGTAGTCTTCACCTTATTTTGTATTTAAAAGAAAATAAAATGTGAAACATGTTTTGAAAACAAATTTTAAACTAAATTTTATATTTTCAAAAAGAAGGGACGCGACAATACGCGTCTTTCATTTTACTGTCTTCGGCATTTTTTTTATCTCATGGCAGCAAGTAAATTCAACCTTACATACGGTTACTTTAAGTTTTTTTAACTATGTTACACCCTCTCTTCTCATACAAGCTTGATCAGGAGTCCAGACTCATACTTTAATTAACAATGTTTAATTACTTATATGACACAGAGGAATCAGTTAAGACCCTTCTCCAAATATGATTTCAGAAAGGAAAGGCCAAGCTAGATTGGCCAATAATGTGAACTGCATGCATTATCTTATAGTGGGTCCACGCATGTACCTTGGTTTTATCGGGAAGGGGCAAACAGACCAACTAATGATTCTGTGGTGTGAAACACCTTAGCTAACTGTTTACCCGTACGTAGTAAACAAAGCTTACTAGGTTATTTTCTACCTGGTCGGAATACCTTAGTCCTTTGCTGTCTTTCGAAAATAGTTGCTTAAGAAAATAGGGACTCATTTTAAACTTTTCATTTACATTGAATAATTACTAAAATAGAGCCATGCGTTGGCAAGAAACAAATATAACAAAGCGTATAATAGTATAGTAATAAAGCATCCAGTACATCCATTGATCCATCATAACAGTCACATAGTTGTATATCCAATAAGTAAGATATACATCGCATGTACATAAACCCAAAATATCAACTACATGATCCAGAATACATAATATCAAAATACAAGGGCTATGCCCTTGGCAAAAATCCTGGCATCTAGCTATCTCTCAATCCATCTCCGGTCCTGGCCGCTCATGGCTCAGCTAGCGGCTCGCCAGCATCCTCAAAGTAAGACTCATCATCAATACCTGAAGTCATAAGGCAGTGGGAATGAGAACGGTAGGTTCTCAGTGGAAATAACTTTAGTTCCTGAGTCTCTTCTCATATTAGGTCGGACTTCAGGCCGCTTAGAGATTTCTAAGTGAACATGCATACTAAACATCCTACTGATTTTTATCTGGCCTAAGTTCTGAACGGCTTTATCTACATTACTATGTGACATGGGAACTACTCTTGCTTACTACGTTCTCGTGCTTGTTAACAGTACGTGTACATACATAGCCGTCTCGAGCATTCTCTTGACGGTAATGACATAACAACAGAATTATATATTCCAGATATTCAGACATAACAGAGTAAACATGCTTGAGAATCATGCCTAACAGAATGTATATATGCATAACAGAATAAACCTGCTTTTGGAATATATGTTATTCTTACCATAATAATGCCCTCTTTTGACACTAGTATGACGGAATAACCTCGCACCCTCAGTGTAGGCCCTTTTTCGACCTTCCTGCGGTGGGCTTCCACCTGCCGTGTGCCCCCTCGGGACTCTTCGGCAGTGGGGGGATATTGTACCCCCACCTTAGCTTGCCCCCTTTCGACAATGCAAAGGCGTGGTCACCGCACACCTCTAGGTATGCCATATTGACACCACCTATGGTGGGCTTCCACATTCAGGATGCTTCTTTGACCTCCTGAAGTGGGATCATGGGTTGGCTCTCGTGATCACGGCCTTAGAATTTTCAGCATGTGGCATTTAGCCTTTTCAGCATTTTTACTCAGCATGGTTCAGCAGTAATTCAGCATTTCTGGCTTTTCTGTACCTGCAGCATGTTACATCTTGTTTCCTATGGTTCATTTCAGAATCTTTACTTATCTGATCATTACTTCTAATCATTTGACTTGGCTTAGCATGAATGAATGAAATGCTACACATTATATCACATACTACATATACTTCACATATTCACATATGGCATATACTTCACATATTTCAATTACTAATCATAATGGTAACATGGAGTGTTAGAATATGTGCCCCAAGATGGGTTCCATAAGACATTCTGGTCTCAGGCCACTGATAAGTGCCCAATTTACGTAATTCTTGCTAATCAAAATGGCACTTATCCATTTATGTTTTAACAAAATACTTAAATAAATCTTTATGTTTTGTAGGTTTTATTACATATTATGAAAGATGGATACAAGAAGAATAATGAAGATTAATCCCTAGAAGAATGGATCAAAAGGCAAAGAGGACAAAAGAGTAGTAAGGTTGCAAGCAAACACACAAACACTCAGCGGATGCATACAAGCGCTCAGCAGTTTGACCAGTAAACGCTCAGCGGATGCACACAAGCGCTCAGCGGATTCAACCGCTCAGCGGACAAGACTAAGCGCTCAGCGGTTAAGTCGGTAGCCACCACCTTTGACTCCCCATTTATTGTGCCAGGCTGGAGCTGCCACGAATCTCGGCGCCGCCCCTGTAAGCTGCAACACCATTAATACAAGCCGCGTGAGCCATCATTTTTGACCAGACCTCTCAGCGGTGGTGCTCAACCGCTGAGCGGTCCTCCCAAATTTTCCCTATAAATAGGGAGAAGGCCGAGGCATTTAGGACATCACTCATTCCCTCCTTCCTCCTTCATCATTCCACTCATATTTCATACTTTCCTAAGCTAGGGTTAGGTAGGAAATTAGGGTTTAGAAGCTTTCCTTAACGGAAGTGCTGCCGGATTGTAAAACGGTTGTGAACCGTGGTGGACGTGTGGAAGCATTTCACCTCCCTTCTAAACCAACCATTGCTCTAAACCTTGTAAGTTGTAAACTAACCATGATGATGGCTAGCTAACTTCTTCTTTGTTGGGATTCGATGCGTTATATTGCTTTTATGTATCCGTTTTAATTCATGAGTATGATTCTATGATGTTCTTTTGGTTTTTATGATTGATCTTGCATCTAACGCTAACTTTTGTTTAGTACTTTGATTCTTGACTTGAGGTTTATTTGTTTAAGTGAAAGCTATTCTAAATAAACCACAAACCAAGTTAAGTTCAATCTTACTATACTTTAAGTTTGATTTAACGTTTAAATGTTGCGGACGTAAGTTACCACCATTTAATCTGACCTAGATCAATTCATTTAGTTCTTAACCGCCATAACTGGGAACCAAGAACTAATCACTTTAACACCTGTATTACGTCAAGTTACTTTGTTAAATTTGTGCAAGGCGATTGGCAATCTAATAAAGGAACTTGTGATCTTAACATGCTCAAATGAGATGATTAAGTTAAGAACTGGTGGTGATAAAGTCAAACGAACTAATAGATCATATTAATTGAATTATTGGTTACATCAAAAGTAATATTACAATTCAAATCCCAACATATTTCTTACCTGCCTAAAACTTAAGTTTATTAATCATCTTATATTTTATTTTATCATTCCTCTATTAAATTTACTTAAACAAACCAATCACCTTTTACAAGCTTAACGTAGTATCAATCAAAGACCGCTGTTTCAGTCACAATCTCTGTGGATACGATAATACCTGACTTTACTGCAATTGGATCTCTCGAGGATCTGAAAGCTTTAAAAAGGATATTTTAAATTAACGAGAGTACAAACCCATTGCGGTAAAAAGCTTTCATCAGCCACTCAGCGGAAACTACTGTCCGCTCAACGCTGAAAAGTAAATGCAAGCGTAATTTAAGAAGAATAACCCCATGAAGAATGGAAGAAAATGGCAGAATTGGAAAAAAGCTTAAAAGAGAAGATTCTGGACGAGGCATCGCTCAGCGAGGAACCACACATCGCTCAGCGCTAAAGAGTAAATCGCTCAGCGATATAACACTTATCGCTGAGCGAACCTATGTCGGCAAGCCACTTGCACCGGCGCATTTATTGCGCTAGCTGGATCCAGCCTGGCGCCGCCATCCACGTCAGCGCTGCCCTGAAAAAGCTGCTGAGCATTTATTGAAAACGCGTAAAAGTACAATTGCTCAGTGAAGGTGCGCCGCCGCTCAGCGATGACAAGTGAACCGCTCAGCGATAGTATCAAAATCGCTGAGCGACAGAGCCCAAATTTTGCCTATAAATAGGGAGGCCGAGATAACTCCGAGGGCATCTTCCAACCATCCCATTTCCTCCCCAAAAACACCATTCTTTTGTACTTCTAAAGCTTAGTTTAATTTAGATTAGGTTAGGAACAAAGACGAGGCCTGTGAAGGAGCCAGAGATCGAGGAAGCTTGGCGAAGCCATGGCCATGACGGCGTGAGTACGTGTCATGGTAAGCGCCTAAACCTTGCCTCCGAGATACTCTTGTAAGATGGATTCTTAATCCTCTTTTTGTTGGGATTTTGGTCATTATTGTAGTTTACTTGTATCCATGTAACTATTACATATGAATCTATCTTTTTCTTATGATTTGCTTGAATGGTTTTGAACTTAATGCTAGTCTTTGTTTAATGTTTTGATTCTTGATTTGGGATTTAGTTGTATGAACGATAGTTATGCTAATTAAATCATAACCAAGTTAAGATCAACATCATTATGCTTAACTAGACTCTAGGCTTGAACGTTGTGAACGAAAGTTACAATTATTAGAGTCTGACCTAAAACCAATTCATCTAATCTTGTTGTCGTAACTGGAATAAAGATTAGCCGTTTTAACATCTAGATTAATGCCGGCGTACTTTGTTAAGCTTGTGTGTGAAAGTGACAGTTTAACAAAGGAACCCTGTGATCTTGTCATGCGCGTAAGTGATGACAGGTTAAGAACTGGTGGCGGGCAATCAAATGATAGTTCCATGTAATAAGTAATTGGATGCATGAAACTATTATGTGATTAAAATTCCCAACAAGCTCCGGATCTACCTCTGATTTGTTTCCTAGTTACTTTTTATGTCATTTATTTACTTATTTATTTAACTATCAACTATCAAATCCTTCACTCTATTGTTTAATTAAACGAACTCAAGAAAGGTATTTTTGCAACTCTCTGTGGATTCGACTATACCCGACTATACTGCAATCGGATTCCTTTGGAATCTGAAAGCCGTAAAGTAGGTATATATTTTAATTTGAACGACAAAAGCGCAGATAAGCTTTCTATGAGATTGGCACGGTTGTGACAAAACCTAAGCTGTGTCAAAATCCTAGAAAGTGGTTAAAAAGGCTTTCATCAGGTACGTATAGTAAAAACTTTAGTTTATTTGTTAGCTGATTGTTGAAAGCTTTTTTGCACTCTCATTGTTTATATATCCTACTTTACAGCTTTCAAATCCCAGAGGGATTCAATTGCAATATAGTGGGGTGTAGTTGTATCCATAGGGAGTTGTGCTAATAAAGTCATTCTCAAGTTTCGTTAATTAAGCAACATGGTTGGTTTATGAGTTTGTTCATGAAAATAAATAAGGTCAAACAAACGATAAAATAACCGAATGAAAAGCATATAAGAAAGCTGTTGGGAATTAACTTGTGTTACAACTATCATATTTCCATTAACTCAATGCATGTGAATTAGCAAATTCTTGATTCCCTCGCCCGGTTCTTATCCTGAACCATCTATGTCTAGCATGATTCATGATAAGAGCATTCGGTTCCCGTTGTTATTCAGTTCCCGTTGTTGTTTAGTTCTCATTGTTCTTTGTCGATTTCTCGCACAATTAACAAAGCAAACCAATATAGCTTCGGGTGTTAAACGAGCGATATACCAAAACTCTCTCTCAAACAATTATGAATATTAGATGACTTGATCAAGATTCAACTCAATAATGTAGTTTTTACTCACAAATCAAGTTTTAAATCAAGCTTAAGATAGCAAAGCTAAAACAAGCATGAAGTTCAAGATCAATTCATTGAAATCATAGGATAGCATAGCTTTATATATAAAAGAGTTAAGATAGATACAATAAAACCATAATCCTCGTCAAATCCCAGTAATAAGAGGATTAGCTATCCATGGGCATGGAAGCTTTCCATCTTACAAGAAGAAATCAAGGGTGCCAGATGACAGATGCTCATCATGACATGTTCTCACGTCGACATGATGAGCGTCGTCCTTGCTCCTCGGACGACTCCTTAGCCTTCTTTCTCTGTCTCTCAATTCGGAGTCTATGTATGAATTGGCTTCTTGATGCCCTCTCTCGTTTCTGTGTTTCCCTTTTTTATAGGCAAAGATCAGGCTTAGACCGTTGAGCGGTTTGCTCACCCCGCTGAGCGGCCTAAGCAATTGAGCTTTCTTTTCCTTGAAGTTGCTTCACTGCCAAGCAAGCTTAATCTTATCCAAGTACAAGGCACTGAGTGGATGGCAGGGGGCACTGAGCGGATTGCAGGGCGGTTTGGGATTGCTTTACTCTTAATTTACTGCACCCTTAAGCAAGTCCACTTGGATAGAGGGCGCTGAGCGGCCTGAAGTCTTCTTTATCCTTCAATTCTTCTCGCCTTGTATTCCCTTTGCTTTGTGCCTCTTACCTTTGTGGGAATTTAACAAGAAATGCACCATTTTACAATATTTGTATCATATTCTCTTAAACCTACTAAATTCATACAAAAGTGGGGAATTTGGCTAGTAAATTCATATTCAACAATGCATATAAGTGTCATTCTAACCTATGAAAACACCCAAATATGACACTTATCTATGATGATTAGTAATGTATTGGAATTATTTATCTGTAACATGAAATTGTATTTTTTTTTTTATGCAAATGACGTTGTGGTAAGATGAGCACTAAGCCATCAAAGGTTGATCGACTAGTAGATTATCGTGGTCAACTTGGCGTATACGGGGTAAGTCAAACAAATTACCTATTTATGTTTTCAATGATCAGTTTATTTATGATATATTGGTTTATGGTGGAGTCTAAAATATGTTTTATCTTAATATTGCAGTTTATTTGGACGCCATATAACGAGTCAGTTGTTCATGTTGTGATTCCTTGGTGAGTACGTATACGACAAGTAGGCAATATGGGCATCGAATACCGCCTTTATCTGATTCATTGTCGTCAAGTGACACCACGCAGACCGTGTGGTTTGACAATTTGGTGGTGCCCAATGGATACCTTGGCTCCCAATTAACATCAATTGGTTGTACCTAAAGGATGCGAAGGGTGATGAGGGGACCGAATGAAGTTTATTTCTTGGGAGATGGCACGAGGCGTAGGATACTCGTGCAGATAAGGTAGTTTTGTACTTTCTTATTACAAACTCTAGGCCCTCCCTCTAGTAGTTTCAGTGGTACGAGGACTTGACGTAAAGGTTTTTATGATTTGTCCAGATGAAATTGAGCCAACACTAAGGGAGTTGCCAGACGATATTCTTCACGAGGCTCACACAGTGCCATCTCTAGTTGCAATTCCTATTCCCGCTCCTAACCGACGTACACTACCAGTTAGGAGGAGGGGAGAGACACATGCTACCTAGTGCCAGTTCGATAACCACGATGATTACGACTTTGTATTCGGGGACTTTGATATTCTTGTGGACGATGAGCCCCCAGCAACAGACATATGCGGATGCTTAGCTCGGCCAAGATGACGAGTCGACCCAGCCGATGGATGGTGGTTCTAGTATTCACCATGCAGGAAGGGAGGCGTTAGTACGGTTTTGGAAGCATTAGGAGTTGCATACTGGATTTGTCGTTGCATTGACATTGTATGCTTCGGGGCCAAGGCTTAAGACCCGATATGGTCAGGTTGACACTGAATTGACTTTAGGCAGGGTTTCGCCGCTGAAGCCGCAGACTCTAGTGGGTGATGTATATCGACCTTAACCATAGGCGCCGGGTGCACCACTCAGTGAGGATAGGTTCTTAAGCATCGAGGAGGATGTAGAGTTGGTTCGACAATTCTTGCTGACTTCTCCCCATCAGGTAGGGGTGTTCAGAATCCAGTCCGGCCCGTCAACTCGGACCGGCCCGAAGCATTCGGGCCAGATTTTAATCGACCCGATTTTTAAAAAAAATTAAAAAAACCCGATTGTAATACATACCGGGTTCGGGTCTAGCCTCGGCCACCCGGCCCAACTCGACGACCCGGAGCATATTATTATACATTTTTTCTTTTTTTACATGCTTTCAATTTCTGTTAATTTGTAATTTCTGCTGCAATATCTAAACAATTTTGCTGCAACTTTTGCAATTAGGCAATATATCAATTCTGAATTTTTGTTATGCAATTTTCCTGTTTCTGTTATGCAATTTCGCTGTTTCTGTTATGCAAGTTCTGCTTTTTTTTTTTGCTTTTTTTTTTTGCTCTCTATTATACAATTCTATTATTTCTGTTATGCAATTTATGTTGTTTCTATTTTTGTTGTTTCTATTATGCAATTATGCTATTTTGTTATGCAATTCTGTTGTTTCTACTGTTATTTATGCAATTTTGCACCAATTTCTGCAATCTGCATATCAATTATGAATTTTTTTCTACCTACATTTTGCTAATGAATTTATTCTGAATTTATTTTGACCCGCTTTGGCCCAATCTAAACCCGGGTTTTAACTCGACCCGAAGATGATTGG
Source organism: Nissolia schottii (assembly GCA_003254905.1). Taxonomy (NCBI): domain Eukaryota; kingdom Viridiplantae; phylum Streptophyta; class Magnoliopsida; order Fabales; family Fabaceae; genus Nissolia; species Nissolia schottii. Next base: position 355,394 of record QANU01089464.1, read on the forward strand.
GCCTATCGGGTTTAGGGTCGGGCTCGGACTCTCAAAATTGGCCCAGTCTAAATATAGGGCCGAGTTCAGGTATAGGCCAACTCGGCTCTACCCGACCCATGAACACCATTACCATCAGGTGTTGGGCCAACGCTCCCCCTTGACAGGAGCAGGTAGTGTCTCCTCTGTCAGGCTCATCACAGAGTGAAGACGGGGCTGAAGGGGGATCTCCACAGCAGCATTCATGCCGCTCTATTCGTTTGTGGCAGACACCGACGTGCCACATAGGATATAAATACCTTGTCCTTGGAGGTTGACACCACGATGCATTAGATAAATAGTTTAGGGTTATTTTGGTTGTGTATATTATTTTGTAACTTTAATGTAAAATTATTTCTTTATGACCAATTTTTTTAGGTATGAATAAATAATAAACTTACAAACAACAAGTTAATAAAAGCGATATAATAAGTAACATATCATCCATAAACATGCATTTCATGAAACAGTACATACCACGTCATCAATAGCAACCATGACATTATACCACTAGTTACTAGCATTTATAAATCTGGTTTTGTACATAGTACACACGAGCCGATTTAAATCGACTCATGTTTTTTTAAAAATGTAATAATTACTTACACAGAAATTGATTTAAATCAACTAATATTTAAAAAAAAAATTACTAATACTAAAATTGATTTAAATCGACTCTCCTTAGAAAAAATTAATTTACTTTAGGAAAAACTTTATGATTGATTGATTATAAAAATGAGATGAATTATTTATTTTATTTCAGCGAAATTTCCTCTTTTACTTATCATGCCCTTCATTTTTATTAGGCTTAAAACTTTACAACTCTCATCCCACTTCAAAGGCCCTTTTCTTACACTTATTCTCTTGAGTTGTTGACGTCAGCACCCTTATGTCATGGCATTCAATTATGGAGGAGTACTTAGTGGTTGGGGTCTTGTCCATGCACCGTCCAATAACTCTCTAATTTAATTTTTCTCTTTTTCACATTTGTTAGTATTCTTTCCCCTTTATTGTGTAAAGTTATACTATAATAACAAATTCTTATCATTCAATTATGTCTGACTTAATGTTTTATTTTAAAAAAATTACTTATTACCTAAATAAATCCTATTCCTAATCCTAAGTTAGCATAAACATTTTGAACTTATTCTTATCAATTTATTATTAACTTTACTTTAAAGAATAAATGTATATTAGATGCGAGTATTATATAATCATTGGTATAAAAGCAATTATTTAAATTAGTCAAATCAACTGAACTCAAAAGTATTTTTATAAAAATAAAATGTACAACGTCTATCCTACCTCACAATGGTTTTTCAATCCACCCCATTCTTTCCATAGGCACCTAAAGGTTTTACGCTCGCCCCCACATAGATTGGACCGAACTTGATTCCCACTAAGTTAGCTGTATCTGTTATCGACCATTGGTTAAAAGGTATATTATTCATGAATTCCCATACTGGTGAATGTAGCTTTAATTAGTGGCAGGTTCACATGAGAGGCACATAAGAAATGATTCGCAAATTCATTCGGCATAGGATAAGGTGTGGATTCATATTCTATATGAGTTCTCGTTAAACTAATGTGAACTAAGAATGATAAAATGGGCTCGGCCCACACTTCAATTTTTATGAAGGCAAACACAAATTTTAATTTTGTTTAATTATTTTTATTTATGTGAGTCGATTTGTTTAACTCACAAGTTGCAGACAGAAGTTGGGTGGGACAAATTGGATTGCGAGTTGAGGTTAAATTAAAAAATATGAAATATAAATATAAAATGGACAAAAAAATTTGTTGGTTTATTTTAAATTTATGGATATGATTTATTTTGTGGACATAAAATTATTTTATGTTATTATAGTATTTTTTTTTTTTGGTATAGTGTGTAATTTTTTAGATATATTGTTAAAATTTTTACTTTTCTAATTTTTATTCTAGCTCATGGGCCAGTTCACTAACTCACAAGTTGAACAAAATGCTGGGCGAACATAAATTTTCGGTCCGCATAAAAATTAGTCTGCCCTACCTCACCATGTTTATATGCAAGTTAGATGCAGGCTCACCTGTTTAGCCCCTCTTGCCATCCCTAATGTGAACTAACAACCTATTAAAATTTCATTTAATGTTGAACCAAATGTAAGTTAATACTCCCTCCAATTACTTTTTATTATCATTTCTCAAACAAAAATTTGTTTAAAATTAAATATTAAATATATTTTTATAAGTTTATTTTTATTATTTCTAATATTCCCAATAACATTTAATTGTTATACTATTAATTATTAAAGATTAATTTTATCTATTAAGTATATATTTTCTATATCTCAGTATTAATTGAATGATTTTTTTAAATTGTGTGACTTTGTCACAAAATGTGAATAGAAAGAGTAACATATATGAGACAACCTCATACGCAATGTATAAATGTGAATTCAGTACCATATTCTCAAACCAAATTAGTACTGGTGAATGTCTGCCCAAAAAATAAAAATAAAATAAAATATTCCCGAATCAATGACGATTTTGTTGCCACTTGTCAAGCGGGTGCATTCGTTGGGGTCCATTTTACAATAAATGCCATGTGTATGTATTTATTCTTTGCATTAGCTGACGATGGCGTCGGGACGGACTTAACAGCTTATTGATGGTTGAGACAAGAATATAAAGATACAAGGATAAAAAATATTTAATAAAAAAGTTAATTTTATATTTTGTTTAATGATAATATATAAAATAAATTTATTTGTATTTATATTTTATTTTATTTAATAGAGATATGAAAAAATATATTATAAATGGCTTAAAATATTTTATTGCATTAATTTAATAAAAAAATACATTATCACAATCTGAAAAATTATATTTATTTGTTTTGTCTATGTGTCTCAACAAACAGAAATACAGAAAATACATTAATTTTCTTTATGAGACACAAGTTTTTTGTACTTATTTTAGTAACCAAATATGTCTCAACAACTAAATGTAGTTATATTATCTGGATTTGATTTTATTTTTTTCAATTTCTAAATTTATTTCTTATGTAAAAAAATTGAACATATTATTAAATTATCAATATTTAACATAAATACATTGTATTTTTAACAAAATAAATAATAAATAAATGCATTGTGTATAAAATTTTCTTAGTTGTGAATTGATTAGTGACCTAGATTTTAACCAATTCGATGAAAAGACCTAACTGTAATATTAATAAAAACAACAATAGTTCGTTCGTTATATTCGTTGTCCATTTTTAATTTGTCTACTTATTTTTCTCGAATCAATGCTAAAATCACAACTTTTGTTGTACCCAAAAAAAATGTCAGGTAGAGCTGTAGAGGTCATTTTTTTTTTTGGTAGTCAAAGGGGTAGAGCCCAAAAAAGAAACAACAACAAACAAACTAGCCTCCACGAGGCCACGCAATCTGAATAAGGTCATTAAAAAGGAGAGGACGAGTAGCTGCAGCCTGCAGGCGCTGTATCCATGGTTATCAAACTCGCGAGTTTAAGTAAACTCGTGGAGCCTCCGTAAACTCAGATCATAAACTCGTACGAGTTTACCTATTATTAAAAAAATATTAAAAAATATTTTAAAACATTATTATGCTACAAAAATATATTTAATAAAACTTGAAATTCATAAATACTTTTAACTCCATAACAAAGCACTAATGAAAATGAAATATAAGAGTTCTAAGTTCAATTCATAGATAATACATAATATACATGTTTAAACAAGAACATATTCTCCTCCACATAAACTTAATGACAAGTAAAATCTATCAACACAAGAGAGAGACGGTGTATTGAACAACCAATATAGCAAATGTATATAAAGAACAATGTCACTCATTTTTTACAGAAGTAGTCTCCTTTGAGCAGACAACAAAGAATTCGGTGATGAGTTCGAGGGGCATGCCCTTTGTTTTTGGAACCTTCAAGAACATAAATATTCAGGAAATGACACACACAACAACATAAATACTGAAGATACCAACGAGTCCCATAGTATTGAGCATCACAGGAAGCAAGTATGTGACGAAAATGCCTCTAATCCAAAACATTAAAGTACAGATAGTGATACAGAGGTCACGTACCCTAGTGAAAAAGATTTCTGAGAAAATGATAAAATACATACAATGGATTAGGAACGAAGCACGATGGCACTACGGAGCACGATTGCATGCGCAACTGTAAAAAAAAAAAAAAAAAAAAAACCTGCCTGTGGTAAACTCGCGAGTTTACCCCGATTTTATCTGATTTTACCCGAGTTTACCCAGAAACGAGTTTACATGTGAGTTAGCTCGATTTTACTACCTAAACTCGTAAACTCGTATGAGTTTACGAATTAACTCGTGATTTTGATAACTATGGCTGTATCAAAGTAAGAAACCTCAAAGGAAGGAAAGCTATGACTTAGGTAAGCAAGGCAATCTGCAACACGGTTAGATTCTCTGAAGACATGTTGAAGGTGCACTATCCAATTCTTTGACAACATGTCTCGAATACACGATATGATCGAGGCAGCAGGAATCAAATGGTTATGACAATTATGGATAAGCTTAATGGCACTCTGAGAATCACAATCAACCCGACTTGCTGGAAACCATCCCGCCAGGCAATATTAAGCACATGCAAAATGCCCCAAAGTTTAACTATAGTAATGGATGTCAAACCCAATTTAGCCGAGAAACCTGTTAACGTTAATTCTCGGTAACAAAAGTATTTCTTCAGTTAGGAAAATAATATCTTCAATCAACCATTTATTTTATGAGTTTAATTGATATATATTAATAGTGTAATTTTTTTATAGCCAATCAATCAAATGTTGATGCATCACTACTGCTAATTGATCTTTATTTTGTTTACTTCAAACTCGATTCATTTTAATGGTTACTTTAATTATTTTTTTGTCCAAATTATTAATTATTATCATTAAGACAAAAAAAATATTGTTACGTTTACAATTATACTCCTAATTTATTAATTTTAAAAATAGTAATTTTTTAATATTATATCATCTCTCTTTTCATTATGAAATACTTTAATCAAATTAAATAAAAGTATTTTGATAAATTAATTCTTTAAATCACTACTAATTTTAAATTTCTTAATATCTATGCATTTAGTTAAAATAACACTTAAAATAAATCGAATATAATATTAAATAATGTCAATAAATAAGAATTAAACTCTTATTTTATTCAAAATATTGACTTTAGACGTAAGAAAGAATATTCTGTAACGATAATAGAAAGGGAAATTATGTATACCCAAGTTCCGGAAGTCAATTACAGAAAACAAATTCAGCAGTATACTCAATGTTCAGAAGTGTAGACCAGTAAGGTAAAATATAGACAGAAACAAGCAGAAATAAGCTGATAGTGAGCACAGGGTTCCAACCCGATCACCACCGGTGACAGCCTCCCCAACGAGCGCACCCGAGGGGGATAAAGGACTGCCCTCGAGGTTGTGCTACGACAAGGTGGGACACGAGCTAACACTCACATGCAAGAGGTTGAATGTCAGTTGCAGAGAAGAAGGATGAGCAGAAGTAATTCACAGAGGGGAAATATCACTTACTTGACTCATAGCCTTTCCCATGACGAACTCGTCCCATTTTGTAGTGGTTTGCCTCCTCCTTTCACTCCTTCTCACTGCCTCTCCAATGATTTTCTGCTGCAAAACCGTTTCTCTTTCTTGTTTGTTGTGGTGCTGTTGCGTAGTGACAGCACTAGCTTCGCGCATATTTTCTTCCTTTCCTTCTTTACCCTGAGCATTTCCCTCTATTCGTTCTTTACCCTTGCTTATTGTTACATATTCGCACAAAAAAAGAAAAATAATATAATTTTTTAGAGAAAACTTTCTCGTTAGTAGTATTAACATATTTAATTTTAGGGCAAGGGATCCCTAAAGCGAGATTCCTCATTTTAGAGGATAAAATTAAAGATCTCACAATTTGATCATTAAAGTGAGAATGAATCTCATTTTCACTTTAATGATTTAATGGTGAGATCTCATTTTACCCTATTAAATAAACAATTTCACTTTAGAGTATTCAAATCTTTAAATTCAGATGAGCCACACTTTTATCTTAATCAAATTGTTATTTACGGTAATGCTTGTTGTTCTTTACGTAACCATTTTTTGCTAGGATTTTGATCATAATAGTTAACGCTAATTTGTCTCTATTTTTATTCTTCGTTTATTTACTAATTTAACTTTTATTCAAATTCTCAATGACTTGTTGTTAACTAAGAATCACTAACCCGAACATGGGACACACACGAGACACCATGACATGCTAATTTTAAAATTTTACATAATATAACATATGAGTATAAAATTAAATATTTATAATAATATTTTAATTATTTTTATTAATATCAAACTATTAATTTTTAATATTTTTTAAACATCTTTCAAATATATAAAAAAATTAAGATATTTTCAGATGTTAACCTTTGATAATTTTATAATAGTGTATATTATTATAAATTATTTAATATTTAAAATATTTTTTATTTCAGCATGACATTGACATAGCTCAAAAAATTTTGAGTATAACTCAGATACGCTTTGATACAATTAATTATAATTGTTTTATTTAAACAATTTTAAGCACGTGTACCACATATATCAAATAAATGTCTTCATGTATCAATATTAATGATCTATTAAACACAAAAACATAAAAATCTCATAAAATGTGAGTAAATTTCTAATTAACAGTTAGTGGATTAGATATGTAGAGCACAAAAGTCATTATGCACTTGACAGAGATAGAGAGGCACCCTTCCCCATATTATCAAGTGAAACAAAACAAAGTTCAGACACCATGAAAGAAATCATTACAGGTATAACTGGCGTAAAGACATTGGAGCGCAGAGAATCTAATGCCATTTTTTTCCCTAGTAGTAATGAAAAGAGAATTAAGCAATACGTGCCCCTACCAAAATCTTCACATTTCTCACATGGTATAACTTGCAAATTTTACTATCAAAATATTTTTTACATGAAAAAAAAATAGAGAGAATTCCAGTATATTCATATAACAATTTTATTTTGAAAACTTGAAACAAATGCTCCGGTAAATAACCATTTCCACACTCTAACTCTAATTCTCAATGAAAGTAATAATTGTCACGACTCACACTAATGAAATGGGTTTAACCCAAAATACTAATATGTGACAGAATTTCATAGTTTAAGTATTACATCAAATTTTTTTAATCAATGAGGGACAACTCCTCCCGTTAGTTTAAATTTCAATGATGATTAAATAGAACATTTTATCTTTGATTAAAAAAAATCTATTTCTGTTAATATATAAATTATTTATAAATATCATCATATATATTTTTAGCTCCATTATATATACTTTTTACAAATATTATTATATTTTTTGCTCTATTAACTTTTCTAGCTCCAGTTAGGTTTCAAATGCTTGTACTATAACTGAAAATTTCTTTCATAAAATAAAATTTATTAAACTAATAAAAAATAAATTTGATATTGACAATTACCTACCACATGCTACCATTACCACATAATAATAAAATTATATGCCCAAAAAGACCCAACCTATTAATATCTCTCACACAACCAATGTGAAATGTTTCAATCTTCTGCAATAAAATATTCCAGAATGCAACACGAGGTGCACGCTGCTTGGTTCGACTGCACGTATTTCGTACGGAGATATGTCTCCATTTTTGTTAGGTGAATTGCTGAGGGAAATCCAAAATTTAGGAAGATCTAAGCTAACTGTGTGAGTGATAAATCACGTAATGCCCGGTTAACTATGCATCTGTACCTAAAATAAGGAAGATTGCTGAAAATAGCTATTTTTATTGCTTTATCCACGTAAATATAAAATTATTGTTAGCCTCTTATTTGTAACTAATAAAAAATGTCATTCACAAATTGTAAAGATTTTAAGTCACGAAATACTTCCATCCCCACCAGTCTTAACCTAAAATCATAAAGGTTAATTTTCACATGCCTTATGTGGTAGATATCATTTTCTACTATTTTTTTATTTTTAATAATTTTTTTAATTAAATTCATTAAATTTTGTGATCATTTCATAATCTAATGTGACAGTGATGTGTTATATAATTTAATGCTAGAAATTAATATTTTTTAATATAATATTTATAAAAAGATGGATCATAAGCTTAATAATTTGTAAATTTCTAAACTTTTTATAAGTTAATTTTTTTTAATGATTTGACTAACCAAAATTTTATGAACGTCATATAAAATATGAAATGATACAAATTTCAATCAATTTAGTTTTAAATTTTACCAAAATCAAAAAATTTAGCATGAAAACCCACCTATCAAAAATCATAAGACGACAAGTTTGGGAATTCTCTCAATCATGTACTCTGTGTTGTTCATTCTTTTCTTTTGATAGATATGCGAATTCGTTTAGTTTATTCTTAACTGTATTGAAGTGGAACACGTCGCACTGGAGTCACCTCTGGTCGTTGGGGCAATAAATCTTTCATTTTTCATGTGTAAATTTAATATGATTTAATTAATAGAAAAATTCTTATCAATTGTTAATGTCTAGGTTTTAATTTCACTAGCGGACCTTAATAAGTATCTGTCAAATATTAGATAAATTAAATATGATACAGTGGATAAAAATGCAGTTGGTTAGGTTATGGAAGATTTTCATGATTTTTTTTATTGATAAAAGTGATTTTTTACCATTTAATTTTTTATTTTACTTTAATTAATTAATGGATTTTAAAAAACTTTTAAATAGAGTTTATAAAAACTAAAAGATAATTACTTTTTATATCTTTTATATTATATATATATATATATATATTAATTATAGTGCTCCATGGTCTCACAACAATTTCTCTTGTGTCTACCAAAAAAAAAAAAAAAACAATTTCTCTTGTGCTTTATTATATTCAAGTGTATGTCTTTTAATTAACATGCCATTAGGCCTCTTGCCAAATGTAAGAGCGTCTCCGGCACAGTCAATTTTGGTCTCAATTCACACACCCATTGGAGTGAAGCAAGGATTTGAGACCCGTCCCATTTTAAAGGGGGCAAAACTTAATTTTCTCCTTGGCCATTGGTCATGTGCTGTAACTGTACGAAGGTCGGGACCAAAGATATAATCTATTTACAACGTGAATGAATTTCAGTCAGTAAACTCTAGAATTAATTTTGGACTTCTAAAATTAAAAGAAGAAAATACTTATAAATTAGTCAAAATTAATTTTAAACTAGCCTCCTCAATTTTATTTTTAAACATGCACTTAATTTAAAAGAAGAGTCTCAATTTTAAGGGAATCTTACGACACATACGTGATGCTAATGTGTGAAAGACATTAAAATTGGTATGTGAATTGGGATACTCATTAAGCGCTCTAAAGTCCATTTCACTCAAAGGTCATCTGAATTGGGATGGGACACCCATTAAACGCTCTAAAGTCCAATTCACTCGAAGGCCACTAATAATGACGAGTCATTCTTACACTTAATGTTGGCAACACATTCTCCACTTGTAACAATTTTCTAACAACAAGAACAGTAATGTTATTTACTATTTAAACCACTCTTGCGAACAGAGGAAAAAAAATGCTTGAACCAATATTCAAAGTAAATATCAAGACATTATTTTAAGAGAATTGATATGTGTAAAGACAACAGTGGGAATGTATATGTGTTTCTGTATATTTCAGTATGTCTCTGTACATGGAGGCTAAGCCTATTAATAGGTTAAAAACCTAACGGCCAAAATACAACGGCCAAGAACAAATTATAATCAAATCAAATCAAATCAATATATAATTCACAATTATTAAATACAATTATTAACATCCCCCCTCAAACTCAAGTAGTCTTTGATGAAACCAACTTGAGTTTGGAGACCAAAGTGTTGAAGCGACCGGGATGATGAGCTTTTGTGAATATGTCTGCAGGTTGGTCAAGGGTTCCAATTGAAATGAGGTGAAGGGCACCGCGCAAGATGTGTTGGCGAATGAAGTGACAATCAATCTCAATATGTTTGGTACGCTCATGGAAGACATCATTATGAGCAATTTGAATAGCACTTCGATTGTCATAATATAGGTCAGTGGCAGAGGATTGAGAGATGCCCAGATCATCAAGGAGCTAACGTAACCAAAGGAGTTCAGAAGTGGTGTCGGCAAGAGCCCGATATTCAGCCTCAGTACTAGAGCGGACAGTCAATGTTTGTTTCTTGCTTCGCCATGAGATAAGGGAGTCACCGAGGAAGATGCAGTAGCCTGTGGTAGAACGGCGATCAGTAGGATCACCACCCCAATCAGCATCAGAGTAAGCGCGGAGAGTCAATGAAGAGTGGGTAGAGAAGTGGAGCCCATGAAACAATGTTCCTTTGACATAGCGAAGAATGCGAAGAACGGCAGCATAATGGGTAGATCGTGGAGCGGTCATAAATTGACTGACCAAGTGTACTGCATATGAAATGTCAAGGCGAGTAACAGTTAGGTAGATCAAGTTGCCGACAAGCTGTCTGTACAGAGTGGGATTATCAATTGCGGTTCCATCCATAGGTGTAAAGCGAACATTAGGTTCCAGAGGAGTGGATTCTGTGCGACTATCTGTGAGACCAGCTCAAGCAATAAGATCAGATGCATATTTGGCCTGGGATAGACATATACCATCAGTAGAGGAAAGAACTTCAAGATCTAGAAAATAACTGAGAGGGCCAAGATCCTTCATTTCAAAGTGGTGGCTTAGAGATGCTTTAAGATCAGCGATGCCTGAGATGTCATCTCCAGTAATAATCATGTCATCAACATAAAGTAAAAGTAACACAGAGCCTTGGTTTGTTCGTCGGATGAAGAGAGCAGAGTCGTGTGGACTGGAAGTAAACCCAAGTTGACTAATAGTAGAACTGAATTTGGCAAACCAAGCACGGGGAGCCTGCTTAAGACCATATAAGGCCTTACGACGAAGACAAACCTTGTTTGGTGGACAAGTGTAGCCTTGGGGAGGTTTCATATAAGCTTCTTCCTCTAAGTCGCCATTAAGGAAAGCATTTTTCACATCCATTTGGCTAAGAGTCCATTTTTGAGTGGCTGCAATTGATAGGAGAGTACGTACAGAGGTGATGCGGGCAACAGGTGCAACTGCAGCCACGACGAGCAGGGGCGGAGCTGTGATGGCGTGACGGAGACGGAGGCATGGATAGGCGAAGGACAGAGAACACAACGGTTTAAACGGAAGGACGGAGCAACGGAGAAACGGAGGCGACAGCGGAGAGGAATTTAGTGGCTAACTGATACCATGTAAAGACAACAGTGGGAATGTAATGTGTGTTTCTGTATATTTCAGTATGTCTCTGTACATGGAGGCTAAGCTTATTAATAGGTTAAAAACCTAACAGCCAAAATACAACGACCAAGAACAAATTATAATCAAATCAAATCAATATATAATTCACAATTATTAAATACAATTATTAACAATATGTATACTTTTTTGTTCTTGTCAACTTATACATTAAATATTATTGAATATGAGGCGCTGATTATTGACATATTTTTTAATTGAACAATAATCTTTTAAGATGGGAAAGTTTACTTTAAATAATAAAATAAAATATTTCATATTTAAATTACAGATCTAAAAGTGAAAGTCCCTTATTTTACTCTCTAAAAATTCACAATCACATGTCTATTTAATTTCTTTTGTATTCCTTCCTTGGCCCAATGAGCAAGTGCTTGCAAGTTGCAACTAAGAAATGGCATCATCCAATTGCAACAAAGGCTTCGCAGACAGTTACATGCTGTTGAACCACGAAGACGCTCACTTCTTGGATCTCCTCCATGTCTTGTATTCTAGCAACTTGTCCAACAGGAAGTTCGTGGACAGCCACGCTGAGGGCGGCGTCGAAGGGAGCTTCCGGAAGCGGTGGCTCATATTTGTGTCCATGGCGGTCCAGAAGGCTGTCATGTTTGTGGCCAAACCACTTGCATTCTCCGGCAACTGCGTTGAGTTTTTGATCAACCTTGTCGCCCTCAACGGTGGCCTCTTCATGATCTTATTCAACTTCCTTGCCGGTAATTAATTTGTTTTCTTAAATTAATTTCTTCTCATATATATATATATATATATATATATATATGTGGTCGGTTAGTGTTTTGTTCTTTGTTGCACGATCGATGGCGGAAAGATTGAAATCAGTGCTTTTATTACTCTCGCCATTTTTGCCTTCACTAATGATAATAAACCATGAAAGAAAAATAAAAAGCATTTAGCTCATATCTACTCCTAATTAGCTGCTATAAATGGTTTAGTAGTGATCATCGATGTTCATATCAAATGCTTGATACTAATCTTTACTTAATTAAGGAGGTCTCTCAATTATTCATCTTAATAAGATTTTAAAATAAATTTTGTAAAAAAAAAAAAAATTGTATTATTAAAATTTGTTTTATTTTTAACAGTGAGTTCACTCAAGTCAGATCTGAACTTTTGGACATGAGGATTGGTTGTCTCTCTTAACTAAAGTTCAAAATGTAAACAATGTTGGAAGATCTGTATGATGCTTCTCCAAAGCTTCCATCAGAATCTTCAGACTTCAATATGACGTTGTTATGTCAGAATGTTTGATTTTTTTTAATACCAAAACCCAGAATAATCTAATCTTACGACGAAAAATACATTTTTTAATCATTAATTTATGTTGAGATCAAAGGTCAGTTGCACGGGTGATGCAGTTCAAGTGGTACTAATTAATTGTTTTGGAGATTTGTCTTGAATCTTGATTTAGAGTTCAAATTTCATCTATATACGTTGCTTTAATTTGCCTGGAATATCGCATAGTGTCTCTCCCTTTTCAAAACCAGATCTGCGATCTTTCCTTTCTACACAAAAATTCGAAAGAACACTGACTTTTTTTTTTTTGTCGTTGTTAAATTTTAAGGGTTGCGTTAAAAGTGTGTTAAGTATTTTTTTTATATTAAATTTTTACAAAGTGTAAGTTTTAGTGGTTAATTAAGTATTAAAAATATATTCAAATTCCGTAATTATATTTTTTAAGCAACAAATATTGATGAAAATGGGGTACGATATTGTTGTTTACATTGGGAAAAAAAATGGGGTATTATTGTGTGGACTCATGTTTAAAAAAATTTTTTAGACATACATATAAAACGTCGAATTCACAATATTATATATATATATATATATATATATATATGAGATTTATCACTTTTTTTTATATGTCTAAGAATACATAAAAAAAAATATTGGCAAAAGTAAACTAAACTTGGTCCACTCCCACGTGTATTGTTTGTCCTTGGTCGCAGAGAATATTTATGAGATATATGTATAATTATCTAAGCATTAAACTAAATAAAAAGATATCAAAGTGTAACAGTCAGTTAGTATGATTTTTTTTTTGTCCTTACATATTTTATAATTTAAATCGTTTCTAATTTTTATTTGGCATGTACGTGCAACCCTGGCTAGTAGTAATAAAATTGTATCTCACCCATTTAATATGTATTGTTTTTGTCTATTTAAATACATCAAGTCAACAATGTAAATAAAAAACAATAACTAAAAATAGAGGAAGGACATACTACCTTACTTGTGTGTATAAATGTAAAGTATTAAATTATACTCAATCTGTTTTTTAATGTTAATTCATTTCATTTTTTTTAGATTCATTGATAATTTAATGCATTTAGACATATTTATTTTCAGATACATTGAATTATCAATGAAGCTGAAAGAACAAAATGGATTAACATTATATAATGGAGGGAATATCTAATAAGAATTTTTTGAGTATTTGTTTATTTATTATTTTTAAAAATTTGGCGTTTCGCAAGTGTTTATTAGTTATACTTACGTACTACTTTTCCTCACATTTTTCACATAAATTTTTAGCCTCATGCGATAGTTTCAATCAAAATATTCAATTATCATGAACTTTTTGAACTTGCAATTAACTTGCTGTTAAAGGGTCAGCCACAAGTCACAACAACGCAAAATCTTCAAAAATCATCGTTAAAAAGTATTAGTGGGACTTCAGAGACACGAAGTCAATCATGAATTATTATCATATTTGTTAAGTTTTTTTTTTATTAATTTACTTTAGTACGTATTATTTGTTTTCTTTATATATAAATTTTAGTGTATTTTTTTTTTTATAAGTGATGAGGAGAAATAGATATAGTGATAATTAGGTTGTAGAAAAATGAAAAAAAAAATGATAAAGAGAGATGTAAAGAGAGACTTTGAAATAAATATTAGTTGCAATAGCAGCAGTTAACAATATGGGAAAGTAGTAGCAATAAGAAATAAGGGCAAAAAAAAAAGAAGGTAAAATTGAATACCATAAAACAGTTTTTTTCCCTCAAACCCCGTCTATTATTAGTGTAGATTACTGTCTGTTAAAGATAACAAATTTAATTATTGTGGTTAATATTTAATTTCTTTATTACTAATATAAAACAGGCAAGCTGATCATCCCCGATCGTACGTCGCACCAATATTTGTCATGTATCGGAAATCTGGATGCTCGAGTAAAGTTGGATGCTATCAAGCGTGATGATTGCAGGTACTATGTTTCCATAGCTATGATGGCTTCAAAGGCATGTTATGAGAATGCAGCTTTCCTTAAAGCTACAATCACGAATGACTGGAAGGTATTAGATGTTACTATACATGCTCTAACTCATTCTATTTGGACCCTTAATTAATCAATTCATTTTTGTCCCGTCCTTTATTAATCTTGTTTACAGATGGACTTTGTCGGCTTCTATGACTGCTGGAATGGTAAGAGTTACAAACTAAAGCATTATATATATATATATACTAAACTCATTTTTAAGGTGATTAAGTGAACCTGACTTATGGGAATAGTTTATCTGATATTAAAAGTTGTCATCTTTTTGGAAAGAGAAAGACACAAATATTTAAATTGAGTCATATCAATTTTAAGAAAATTTTATTTATCTAAATTTTTTGTGTTCTTTTTCTTTTTTAACATGACCAAATATGACAACTAATGACATTGAGAGAGGATTCATTCCATAATCTAATTCATGGTAATATGGATATCTAACTTTATATAGAAACTAGAATTTATACCCGTGCAATGCGCGGTAGGTATATAAAATAAGTCAATAGTTATTTAAGTAGAATGTAAGATAGTCTTTAAAATGAAATTGCTACAAAAATTACTTGAAACATATATGTATACGGCAAATAATGTGACCATTCAATAATATTATTCAGATGGTCATAGTCAAATAATTGAATGTTTGACATGTCATATCCTACAGTTGAAATGTACATTTATTTTGGGAAGCAAGTTATAAAATTAATTTATTAGAAACCAACTTACAACATAGTAAATGATATTTTAAACATAAACACACTTGTCATGTTTTTTTTTTTTTTAAAAGAACTACTCTATGAAGATGCAGAGTAATGTACTACTCATATTTTGTAAAATAAAAGTAGGATAAACTACTTGTTATCATAAATTAAATAAGTCACAATTAGTTCAAAATGACGATCTCATTGTCTAATAAAGCTTACAACTTCAAGCATCTATGCCTAGCGCATGCACTATGTTGAAGAGTAGTTGATTAAAGAAAAACGATTTATCCTTTGGTGAATCTTCCTAAACATATTTTTAACTACTAAAAGATGGTTTAATTGATTTTCTCTATTGTTTTTTTCCTTTAAAATTTGGCAGATTACCAAGGAAAGGCCACGACCCAAGTGTTGATTTTTTTGGACAAACATGAAGACCGTGACACCTACGTGGTGGCATTCAGAGGAACGGAACCCTTCGACGCCGACGCATGGTGCACCGATCTCGACATCTCGTGGTACGGTATTCCCGGCGTAGGAAAAATGCACGGCGGATTCATGAAAGCCTTAGGACTACAAAAGAATTTGGGGTGGCCTAAGGATATTGAAAGAGACGAAAATCTTCCACCATTAGCGTACTATGTCATAAGGGACATTCTAAGGAAAGGTTTGAGTGAGAATGCGAATGCCAAGTTCATTGTGACAGGCCATAGTTTGGGTGGGGCCCTCGCCATCCTCTTTCCGACGATCTTGTTCTTGCACGAGGAGACGTTGTTGTTGGATAGATTGGAAGGGATCTACACGTTTGGGCAACCGAGGGTTGGAGATGGAGCATATGCGAGGTACATGAAGGAGAAATTGGGGGAGAATAATGTAAGGTATTGCAGGTTTGTGTATAACAATGATATTGTTCCGAGGTTGCCCTACGATGATAAGGATTTGCTCTTCAAGCACTTTGGGATTTGCCTCTTCTTTAATAGGCGTTATGAACTTCAGGTACAATAACTTTATCCGTTGAGATCTCATTCAGTAACAGAGAGAGTGTGATTTGATACAATGTCTAATATAACATTGCAGTACTATGTCAACTTACATTCTTGTTAAGATTTCATTCAGTAATAAATAGAATGTGGGTTAATATGGTATTTAATATAATACGAGTATGCATTTATGAACCAAAATAAGGTTTTAAATTGGTGTCTGAATATTTCTAATGCTACCTTGAGTCCCCCTGAATGTTTCATATAAAAAGACTAATGAGAGTAATGTTTAAAGAGTTTAAGAACCAATTGAAAACTTATTTTTTTTTATTGAGAAACTAGTGTGGACACCAATAAAAAGATCATGAACACATATCCCCTTAATCAAATCAATACACCCTTACTAATTTTCAGTATGTGCTCTAATCTCGACGCTATATATACGTGTGCTGATTTTTTTTTTTTCTTATTTGATTTTGAATGCAGGTTCTTGAAGAAGAACCGAACAAGAACTACTTCTCGCCATGGTGCGTGATACCCATGATATATAATTCAATTTTGGAAATAATAAGGAGTTTTACCATTGCGTACATAAATGGACCCCACTATCGAGAAGGATGGTTTCTCTTCGGGTTCAGGATGGTTGGACTATTGATTCCTGGGTTACCTGCTCACGGTCCTCAAGATTACATCAATTCCACTCTTCTGGGATCAATTGATAAACACTTCAAGAAAGATTGATGTGTCTCCCTGCGTTATCTGAAAGTTTGAAGCATATTACTATAGAAGGATTGAAACTTTTATTTCCCCTATATTTTTCATGCTCTTCCCCATAATCAACTCAAAGGGACTTTCAATATTTGAGGCATGGATTTTGGTTCTTGGTCTAGATTGCAACGAGGGATCAATTAATTAAATATTTTTGGCTTTCAGTTTGCTATCTTATTTGTGTTGATCGATTTTTTCCTGAATGTGATAGTGATACCATTGATCCTTATGAAATGCATCAAATTACAATCTGTTACTAGTTATGGCCAGCCAATCAAGTTATAAGTTAAACTATCTATGACCTACTTATCCACCGAAGCTAACTTCTTAGTGTGCGTATGATATGGATAAAAATGATAGAAATCTTTTATGGATTGAGTTTATTTATAAAATTATAAAATTATGGTTTTGAATCCTCTCAAGTCTCAAGTGAGTATTTTTAGAAGATCTAACTTTCGCAATTAAGATGAAGAATCTTCCCTATTAAATTAATAATGTGAGAAGTGAGTTAGGTCTTATATTTTAAAATAATTACATAAAGCGAAAATTCTAAGTACTTTTTCACGAAAAAATGGGTTCACAAAATTTTCATGAAATTTTCAATAAAGTTAGAATTTTGGATAGATCATCAATTAATTGCTCATAAATTGGGTCCTAAAACTATACACGAATCTAGTTTATAAAAGTTCTCTGATATTTTTACTCCATACCAAATACACCTCTAATATATATAATCTTTCATCCTGAGTTAACTTTCTTGTTCTTGGTGTCGTTCCCTCTGGGTTAAATGACAAGAACAATCAACATACATAATATGGTTTTCATTTGTGTTTTTTATGTGTTTATTTCTTTATCGTTTATTTGTTAGCAATCATATTTATTAAATTTTATATTTTTATAACATTTTGTAATAAAAAAAATTCAAATTTTAATTACTCTTTTTTATATAAATGATTATAACAAAAAATTATAATAAAAATATTATTAATTAAAAAATGATTATTTTATCAATACTTTTAAAATTTGGAATCACAAATTTAAATAACAAAGTTAAAATTAAATTTAGAATTGCAGTTCAGGTTCACCAAAATCCAAACATAAATTTATAGTCATAAGTCAATTTTAATAATAAGAAAATGAAATTAAATTTTGGATTTATTTTATCATTCTGATTTCAAAGTCCAAGTAAAATACACATTGCATGTTATAATCTCCCATAATTAAAGGAAAATTACATTCCTCAACATGCAATGTGTATTTCACATTAGAATAATAATTAAATAAAAAGGGCGTATTTAAATGATTATTTAATTTGGACGGAGGAAGGAAATTGAAAATTTTCAAAACATCTCAAATTCTACATATTTCCCATTGTTTAATTCTTAAAATGGAGATTTTGTACACTCTAAAACATGCGGAAGATAAATGCTATATCAATGGAAGGGCGAAGAAGAGTATGACAAGAAGGCAATGGACATTAAGAAGGAGACTCAGGGTGCTTGGTTATCGGTTTTCTTTTGTGTTTTCATTGTAATCTTATTGCAGTTGAACTTGGCCTAGTACTTTGAAAGTGATCAATTTAATTTGGACTTGCCTTAATTAGAAAGGTTTGATATATTTTTTTTGTTAAAAAAATAAGAGTTTCTTCTGTTGAATTTTTCTAAATTTTTTTAGTGAAGTCTTACTTACTTATTTGAACTTTGTTTGTCTCAATGACTTGATATAATTGTAATAGTAATATTTACATGTTCTATTTTTGTATGTCCGTTTTATGTGGAATAAAATTGATGACCTGACTTATGAAAAGAAAATCAAGAAAATCGAGTAAGAATAGAGTTTTTGATTAAAAAAAAATATACAGGATCCAACATAATGTATGCATTATCTAAACTTAAATGGGGGCGTTTAACCACTCAATTAAGTAATTAACGTATGACATGTATTTATTATGGCTGTAGTATATTTCAAAGCGGTGACCAACTCAACAATGAAGTAATGAAGTTTTGTATTTTTAAGAGATTTATTTAATGCAATAGTTTTTGAAAGACATATGTTGATCTGGAAGATATTTTTGGAGTACTTAAACAAAGCTGTGCTCTTAATTAATTAATTAATGTAGCTTGGTGGAAGAGGTGTTCAATTAAATTATTCGGTTCAATAAGTAGCACATCGTTAATTTCGCGGGTTCGGGTCGGGTCCCAGTGACTAAATTCAGGGCGGGCAGGAAAATTTAGGGGCAGTTAATTATTGTTACGGGGTTGGTATTGGCAGAGACAGGAGAAAGGGTACGGAGGTAGAAACAGAGAAGAGAGATAGGGAGAGCGAGCGAGCGAGCGAGATCTCCGAATTAGGGTTTCCATTTCCCCAAGGTGCAAGGTCAGTGAGCGCCTAATTCACAAGATTTCTTTCAATTTCCTTTGCTATCATTTGTTTTTTCTTCTTTCTTTCTTTTGACAGTTTGAAAAAGGAAAAAAAAAAGTTGAAGAATCGAAAGCTGAATTTGATTTGGTATATGATGATGACGAAGATAATTGTGTGTGAGAAAGAAGTGTGCTTGTTGTGTGCAGGAGGCGAGTGTGTGAGATTTAGGGAGAGAGAAGAGGGGTGAGAACGCTGAGTGCCTCAGCTGAGAGATTCCATTTCCCCCACCACCAACAAGAGGAAGAGGAGGAGTAGTGGATAGAATTTTATCTTTTTTCTTTCGTTTTTTTATTTCCTACCTTTTTGGTAGGGATTTTTACCCCCTGCAGCGTTCGATTCTCTTTCATTGCGCTTTGTTCAAGTTCCTGATGGAGCAGCGAAAGATTGTGGTGAGTCACACACATTCAATTTGTGTAATCTTCAATCGCCTTATCATGTTTAGTTACCTGTGCATTTGCAATAACTAAGGTTCTGACATCGTTTGTCTTTCCGTTTTCGTTGATGAAAATTAAGCTCTTTAATTTCTGCTTTCATCATTGCTTCTTAGGTTTTGGGTATTCCGTGGGATGTTGACACTGAGGGTTTGAAGGAATACATGAGCAAATTTGGTGAGCTGGAAGATTGTATTGTGATGAAGGTTAGCCTTAGCTTACCATTTCCATTCGAGTGCCGTTATTTCATATTCAATTCATGGTCATCTACCAATCAGAAATATAGTTGCTGTTATTGTTATATATATTCTCATTTGTAGATGGTTTCTCTGCCAATCTTATTTTTTGCAAGAAGAGTTAACTTTTACTATCATTTATCCTATCCTGATTCCTTACCTCATCTTTTGTAACTTAACGTGTGTGAATGCCAACTTCTTTACCCCATCATTTGTACTTGGTTTCGTCATAAATGCTTCACACAGCCTAGCATTACTCTTTGTCATTGTATTATGGTACTTGTGCCCCCAAATATTTTTTTGTTAAATTATTGCTATTTGTACCACTAATTTCACATTAAAATTTTCTAAAATAGTTTTGCATTTAGGTTTTAGATGCATGGCATATGTGGTTAAATCCAAGCCGCCAAATGATTGGCACTGAAAGAATTATCTCTTTGGTATTATCTGGTTATATTTCCTGAAGTTTGTGAAATTTATAATTTTACTTTTGGTATCACCTGGCTACATCGACTAAATCCTTTCTTGCTCCTATTTGCATTCAATTTAATTAAGAGTATATACTACTTGGATACTTGCAGTAGATAAATTTTGAAGTGGGAAGGGGGATTGTCTTCGTGCTTCTAAACATAATTTCTGTTGATCTGATGGCGACATACCATGCTTGAACCATGTAGAACCCACTAATTCATTTATTGTGATGTAATGCGTTCATATAATTTCTGAGAAAAGGAATCCTTGAAATCCTGCTATATGTATAACAACCAAATTACATCCCACTAGCCTCTATCAAAAATCAATTTTTCTAATTTTATAGATCTATCATCCATCTAGATAGGGTTTGTATTGTTGATCCATCTCATAAAGATTTGAAGTTTTATGTTGGCTCTCTGGACCACCTAACACAATCCTCTTGTTTAATCTGCCCTTGGGGTTGACTATGTAAAGATTGACAACAAAGCATTACATAGGCAGAATTCATATTAGTGTCAAGGAAATACATTTTACAATCTTTAGTTCATCATTCAGGGTTATTTACCCCAATCTTGGAGAGACAAAGTGGTATGTTTAATCATGGTGCCCAAACAAGAAAAGAAGAGAAGAAAGTATCAACTTGGCTCATGATTTATGACTTACTGTTTAATGTGAAATAAAATTGTCTAATAGAGGGTTAGGTTATATTGCCACAATTCTTTTAAGTTTTCTGGTGGCACATTTAATCTATGTACTTTATTTTAGGAGCGGTCAACTGGACGGTCTCGTGGTTTTGGATATGTTACGTTTGCTTCAGGGGATGATGCTAAGGTAATTGCTTTTCACCTTTACATATGTAGTTGGTCGTTTGTACATGCTACATCACAAGTTGGCTGGCTTTCTGGCTGCAGGATGTATTATCAGGTGAACATATTCTTGGCAACAGGATGCTGGAAGTCAAAGTGGCCACACCAAAGGTAGTAATCGAATTGCTGTTTAAAACATGAAGTCTAGCCTGGTCAATGGCTACTTTACTTATGCTTACTATAAAAACCATGTGGTATGATTGCATTATTGATCTTGTAATGGTTTCATTTTGAAGGAGGAGATGAGGACACCAGTCAAAAAGGCTACCAGAATATTTGTTGCTAGGATTTCGCAATCAGTAACAGAAGCAACTTTTAGAAGGTATATATGAATGTGTGGTATCTTCGTTAAATCAACCCAGACTCCGGATTGTTTTTCGTTGGTATTATACTCTTACAATGAATATATGAATGATGCTGAAGAAATGATTCTTTTTTGTCTTGCAGTCATTTTGAGAAATATGGTGATATAACAGATTTGTACATGCCAAAGGTATTTCTCTCCCTGTGATTGTCATACTCATACATGTAGAATTAAAATGCAGATAGTAATTAGTATGCATAATTTGGTGTGCACTCACACTGTTGAAATTGCCCTGCAAATTTATGCTTACTAATTTTTCATTTATTTCCAACAGGATCAAGGCTCAAAAATGCATCGTGGAATTGGTTTTATCACCTTTGCAAGTGCAGGTTGGGCGATCTGCATCTTCCTGTCTGCTCTACTCCTCACTGTCTGCATATTTTACGTGAATGGGATCATCATATGTTAATATCCTTAGTATTAATGTACCTTGGTAGTTATCTAGGGTCTTGATAAACAATTGGAAAAAGAGGAATTTTAAGTTCACTTAAGCAATTGGTAGTTATCTAGGGTCTTAGACTTATTTTTTAAATTAAGTGTAACCCTATCAATCACTAAGGAAGATGTTCTGTCTTGCAGATTCAGTGGAAAATCTGATGGCAGAAACCCATGAACTGGGAGGTTCTACTGTGGTGGTTGATCGAGCTACACCTAAGGCAAGAGTTTTTATAGCTTGTCATTTTACTGAAGAATGGTCTGTTTAAATTCCTGAGTTGTGAGTTAGGTGTAGGGGTGGTCCGGTCTACAAGGCTCTCACCCAGTGGAGTTTGGTTAGGGTTGATGTATGCAGCCATAGCTCTGCAAGGAGAGAGGATACTTCCATGATTTGAACTTGTGACTTCTAGTTCACAAGACAACCACATTACTATTGTATGAGGCTCACCCTCTAGTTGTGAGCTAGGTGTAACCCAAGATGTTTCTTATTATTTTAGTTAGATAAAAAATTGTATGTGCCTTTTTTGCAGGATGACGACTTTAAGCCAGTTGGCAGAATGTCACAGTCACAGTCACAGGGAGGATATGGTGCATACAATGCATATATTTCTGCAGCAACTAGATATGCAGCACTTGGTGCTCCTACTTTGTATGACCATCCTGGCCCAATTTATGGAAGTAAGCATGGAAGCACTGATGTTCAAACAAAACGACTAATGTTGCTTCATACTGACTAAGCTTATTTTATAAATCAGGGGGAGAACCTGCTCGTGGAATTGGTAAAAAGATTTTTGTTGGTCGACTTCCCCCGGAGGCAACTGTCGAGGATCTTCGTCAATATTTTGGAAGATTTGGCCGTATATTAGATGTTTATGTTCCCAGGGTAAGATAAAAGAATAAATGCCTAGTAGTGTTGTATGCTGACTAATCAACTGTCTTGTTTGATGTAGGATCCCAAGAGATCAGGTCATAGAGGTTTTGGTTTTGTTACTTTTGCTGAAGATGGTGTGGCAGATCGTGTATCACGAAGGTCTCATGAGATATGTGGACATCAGGTACTTTAATTTGTATCTGCTTCTTTCTTGCATTACTGCTCAGTCTGCTCTAATTTCATGTTTTAAGTGTTTGCACTTTTTTTTGTAATTGAAATTTAAATGTGGTTGTGGAAGGGTATCTATGTTGATTGAGTTTAAATGCCCCTTTTTGAAATGCCAATTCTTGGTTTAAGCATGTTATTATTGGGATAACATCAAAAGACTTGTTTGATTAAAAAAAAAAAACACCAGTAGACTTTAGCAGCTCAACTAGTTGGTCCTTTCAATAAGAAGGGAATAGAAGTATGGATTTCTGGTCCTGCTACTACTTACAGAGATTTATCTGTCATAGTGCATCAGTATGTACTGTAATTACATTACATCACAACTGTTATAAAAAAAATTACATTACATCACAACAAATCTGTACTTTAGACCTACGTAATTCATGGAAGTGCAAATAGTTGACATAACATCATGCTGTTAAATGTGAATGTCAAGCTGAACTCAGTTGCTATTCTGTTTGTTATGTATACACATGCTGGCACATTTATACATAATGCTGCCCGAGTTTATTCTTCTGAAAATGTTTTACCTGTATTTCTTGTGCCATATATGCTTTGGTAAAATTGTGTGTTGTTGAAATGTGATTTGATTTACTAGCATCTTGTACTTGCAGGTGGCAATAGATTCAGCCACACCTGTTGATGACGCTGGGCCGAGTACAAATTTAATGATGAATAGTGTGCCTTCTTTTGGGGGATACGGCGGGGGATATGGCGGTCCTATGCGAACTTATGGGAGGATGTATGGTAGCCTTGACTTTGATGATGTGAGTATATAATCAAAATGATTTGATGACCAATATACAAGGGAAATGGAAAATTAGATACTGTTTGGAATTTGACCATCTCATTATTCTTGGAATTTAGGCCCTTCATTATTTTGGTTCTTGTCTTTCTTATAGTGCGAGTGTACTATCTGCTGAAATTGTTAATGTGATTGTGCAACTTCACCTTGCATGTGCACGTGGGCACTAAAACATCGCAGTGTTGAATCTAGTTGCATGCTTTTAGCTTTTAGCTTTTGCTTATACATTATTTTCTTTTGCAGTGGGGTTATGGACTAGCCAGTGCGAGACCATCAAGAGCAGATTGGAGGTATAGACCATACTAGGAGAGAGCACAGTTTTATTGTTGGCATTGCCTTCTGAAATGCTAGAATAGATGCCAGCTAGCTGCGGTGCAAGTCGTCTTCTACTATGAATGATTATGTAAGATATAAGCACCATGGATTGGATTCTACTTTATGTATTGTAATTTGTAAGCCAGACACACTTTTTCCCCCCTTTACTTGAACATTATATTATGGTGTATCCAGTTGTAGTACAGATGATGGAAATATTCATCAGCGTCTGTTTAATTACAGGCATAATATTGCTTTATGATTTATTCTGGCACGCAATGTCAAATTTCGTGCTATGATTTGTGTTTTATCTGCTGACTCTGGTTTTATGCTTGTGGCCGTCCTTTATCACCAGTGAACAAAACCTTCTATCAACTGAAAAAAAAAAACTTGGCTTTGATTTTCAGCCTTCTTCATATGAGAAATTAGAGATATGTTTAATAATAGTAATTTGTTTATATAATTTTCTCATTAATGATTAAATAAAATTATGCAATTTATTCTTAGAAAACTATTCTAGAATCTTTCGTGTTCATTTGGAAGAATGTGACTGTGTTATGGTAAGGGAAAAAAGAGAGTAAATAACAGCCACTCAAATTCGGTTATGTATTAAATAGGGGGTTTTAACCCAAGGTTATCAAATTGCAATTCATGAGGTAAATTATGAATTGTGAATCGAATTGAATGGTAAGATTAAGAAACATATCAAATCATAAATATAATTTATATATGGCATAAGATATGGTATTTTAGACTAAAAATTGACAAAAATCATTAACACAAAGTCAGAACTAAAATCATATACCTCAATAGGATGGTGAAGAGAGAGAGAAAAAAAAACAAAGGGATGGAGAAGTGAGAGAAAAAATCGTGAAGGATGTGAAGAAGAACTAGAGGTGATGGCACGAAGCAGCAGCAGCAGCGACGTTTCTGTGTCTCTGTTGCGTTTGCACTGTTGTGTCCATTGGGGAGAAAATTTTAAACTTTAACATTATTTTATTAGATTAAAAAGGGTCAAACATGTCAAATGACAGCATTCTAACCTTAAAAAAAAAAAAAAAAGAAGAGAAAAACGCGAGTCAAAAGGTGTCAAATGCAAAACACAGCATTTTGACCTTAAAAAAAAAAAA